>JAJPUD010027421.1:0-15575 GCA_023553655.1 Myrmecobius fasciatus | reverse complement strand
CCAAAATAAATAAGAAAGAAGTTAGGGAGGTTAACAAAAGGCTAGAAAAGTTAGGTATGATAGATCTCTGGAGGAAATTGAATGGTGATAGAAGGGAGTATACTTTTTTTCTGAGGGGTTCATGGAACTTATACAAAAATTGATCATGTGCTGGGCATAAAAACCTCAAAATAAAATGCAGAAAAGCAGAAATAGTAAATGCATCCTTCTCAGATCATGATGCAATAAAACTCACATGTAATATAAGGCCAGGAGAAAATAGACCACAAGTTATTTGGAAATTAAATAATCTAATCCTGAAGAACGAATGGGTGAAAGAGCAAATTATAGACACAATCGAAAATTTCATCCAGGGGAATGACAACAATGAGACAACATACCAAAATTTGTGGGACATGGTTAAAGCGGTTATAAGGGGTAATTTTATATCTCTAGATGCTTACTTGCGTAAAACAGAGAAGGAGAAGATTAATGAACTGGGCTTACAATTAAAAAAGCTAGAAAAAGACCAAATTACAAACCCTCAATTAAATACCAAATTGGAAATTCTGAAAATTAAAGGGGAGATCAATAAAATTGAAAATAAGAAAACTATTGAATTAATAAATAAAAGTAAGAGTTGGTTTTATGAAAAAACCAACAAAATAGATAAGCCTTTAGTTAATTTGATTAGAAAAAGGAAAGAGGAAAATCAAATTATTAGTCTCAAAAATGATAAGGGAGAACTTTCCTCCAATGAAGAGGAAATTAGAGTAATAATTAGGAGTTTCTTTGCCCAACTTTATGCCAATAAATTTGATAATGTAAATGAAATGGAGGAATATCCACAAAAATATAGATTGCCCAAATTAACCGAAGAGGAAATAAATTATTTAAATAGCCCTATTTCAGAAAAAGAAATAGAACAAGCTATTAATCAACTCCCTAAGAAAAAATCTCCAGGACCAGATGGATTTACATGTGAATTTTACCAAACATTCAAAGAACAATTAATCCCAATACTATATAAACTATTCGAAAAAATAGGGAAAGAAGGTGTACTACCAAATTCCTTCTATGACACAGATATGGTGCTGATAGCTAAACCAGGTAGGGAGAAACCTGAGAAAGAAAACTATAGACCCATTTCCCTAATGAATATTGATGCAAAAATTTTAAATGAGATTTTAGCAACAAGATTACAGAAAGTCATCCCCAGGATAATACAACATGACCAAGTAGGATTTATACCAGGAATGCAGGGCTGGTTCAATATTAGGAAAACTATTAGCATAATCAATTATATTAATAACCAAATTAATAAAAACCATATGATTATCTCCATAGATGCAGAAAAAGGCTTTGATAAAATCCAACACTCATTCCTATTAAAAACACTGGAGAGTATAGGAATAAATGGGCTTTTCCTTAAAATGATTAGTAGTATCTACTTAAAACCTTCAGCGAGCATCATATGTAATGGAGTCAAATTAGAGCCATTCCCAATAAGATCAGGAGTGAAACAAGGCTGCCCACTGTCACCATTATTATTTAATATTGTCTTAGAAATGTTAGCTTTGGCAGTAAGAGAAGAAAAAGAGATTAAAGGAATTAGAGTAGGTAATGAGGAAACCAAATTATCACTCTTTGCAGATGACATGATGATATACGTAGAGAACCCTAAAGACTCAACTAAAAAACTACTAGAAACTTTAGCAAAGTTGCAGGATACAAAATAAATCCACATAAATCATCAGCATTTCTATATATTACCAATAAAGTTCAGCAGCAAGAGATACAAAAAGAAATTCCATTCAAAATAACTGTTGATAGTATAAAATATTTGGGAATTTATCTACCAAGGGACAGTCAGGAACTATATGAACTAAACTACAAAACACTTTCCACACAAATAAAATCAGACCTAGTCAATTGGAAAAACTTAAAATGCTCATGGGTAGGACAAGCCAATATAACAAAAATGACAATATTACCCAAACTAATTTACTTATTTAGTGCCATACCAATCAAACTCCCAAGAAATTATCTTACAGATCTACAAAAAATAGTAGCAAAGTTCATTTGGAAAAACAAAAGGTCTAGAATTTCAAGGGGATTAATAAAAAAAAAAAGGCTGACGATGGTGGACTTGCTGTACCAGATCTAAAACTATATTACAAAGCAGCAGTCATCAAAACCATTTGGTACTGGCTAAGAAATAGAGTAGTCGATCAGTGGAATAGGATAGAATCACAAGACAAACTAGGCAATAGCTGTAACAATTTAGTCTTTGATAAACCCAAAGACCACAGCTTTTGGATTAAGTACTCATTATTTGACAAAAACTGCTGGGAAAACTGGAAACTAGTGTGGAAAAAATTAGGGCTTGACCCACATCTAACACCACATACCAAGATAAGATCTAAATGGGTTCATGATCTGGATATAAAGAGTGATACTATAAGTAAATTAGAGGAATGTAATATAGTTTACCTCTCAGACCTATGGAGATGGAATAAATTTATGTCCAAAGAAGAACTGGAACTCTTAATTGAAAACCAGATAGATAACTTTGTCTATATTAAGTTAAAAAGTTTTTGTACAAACAAAATCAATGCAGACAAGATTAGGAGGGAAGCAATAAATTGGGAAATCATCTTTACATTTAAGGGTTCTGATAAAGGTTTCATCTCTAAAATATATAGAGAATTGTCTCATATTTATTAAAATTCAAGCCATTCTCCAATCAATAAATGGTCAAAGGATATGAACAGACAATTTTCAGAAGATGAAATCAAAACTATTTATAGTCATATGAAAAGGTGCTCCAAATCACTATTGATCAGAGAAATGCAAATCAAGAGAACCCTGAGGTACCACTTCACACCTGTCAGATTGGCTAAAATGACAGGAAAAGTAAATGATGAATGCTGGAGGGGATGTGGGAGGGCTGGGACACTGATGCATTGTTGGTGGAGCTGTGAACGGATGCAGCCATTCTGGAGAACAATTTGGAGCTACGCTCAAAAAGTTATCAAACTGTGCATACCCTTTGACCCAGCAGCATTTCTATTGGGCTTATATCCCAAAGAAATCATAAAGGAAGGAAAGGGCCCCACATGTGCAAGAATATTTGTGGCAGCTCTTTTTGTAGTGGCTAGAAACTGGAAATTGAATAGATGCCCTTCAATTGGAGAATGGCTGAATAAATTATGGTATATGAATATTATGGAATACTATTGTTCTCTCAGAAATGACCAGCAAGATGATTTCAGAGAGGCTTGGAGAGACTTACATGAACTGATGCTGACTGAAATGAGCAGAACCAGGAGATCATTATACACGGCAACAACAGTACTATATGACGATCAATTCTGACGGACATGGCTCTCTTCAACAATGAAATGTTTTAAACCACCTCCAATTGTTCACTGAAGAAAGCCATATACACCCAGAGAGAGGGATGTGAAATGTGGACCACAACATAACATTCTCATACTCCTTGATTGATGTTTGCTCACATTGTGTTTCCTTTATTTGATATATCTTTTGTGTAGATAAGATTTTTCTTGCACAACAATGATAAGTTTGGAAATATGTATACATATATTCGATTTGCCAATATTTTAACATAATTAACCTGTAGTGGATATCCTGCCATCTAGGGGAGGGGTGGGGAGTTTGGGGGAAAAATTTGTAACAGAAAGCTATGTAAGGGTTATTGTTGAAGAATTACGCACACATATGTTATGCAAATAAAATAAAAAAAATAATACAGGAAAAAAATAATTAAAGGGCAGTAGTGTGGAAAAAAGAAATCTGGACTCGAGGGCAAAACCAGGAACAATGGATGCAAGTAAAAAAGAAGCAAATTAGGTTTGATGTCAGGAAGAATTTCCTCTCAAGTAGAATCAACCAAAATAGATAAATCAGTGTTCTATAAACCAAGGGAAGATTGTAGATAAGAGATTTTCAACTATTTGAAAAGATATAGAAAAATTAAGGAAGATGAGGATTATAGTAATATAATAATAATAATATAATACAATTTAAGAATTAAGAAAGACAATTTTTAAAGTAGATTGGAGGAGGGGGCCAAAATCATATGACAGTGTTAGAGAATGATTAATTTCCAAAAATGTAGAGATAATGAGCATAAAGTATGTTTTAGGTCTCTAACAATGAAAAAATGAATTGATAGAAGGCACTAATTTGGAAGGATAACAGGATCATGGGGATGTTTCCTTAAGGATTTGGAAGACTTAAGATAAGATTCAAAATTAAAGAAAAGAGATTCTTATGAACAAGTTCCCAGATGACATGGAAAGAGTTAGGGTCAAGGGCACAAATGGAAGAGACTAATCATGGCAAGAAGAACAATTTACATAATCTCCTGAGAATGAGGAAAGAGGAGAATGTCTGAATATATAGAGAAGTTTGAAGATTTGTTTTAGGAGTAGGAAATGGGTCATCTGAGAGAATAGGATTATCATGGAGATAGGAGCTTCAAGAAATGGATGTTTTGGAATAGCCACTTGGGATAGTGTTATAGAACTACAATAAAAGAGGAATACAACAATTACAGTATGGAATACTGAAGATTCATTTGAGGTTACTCAGTTAGCTCTGTATAAATATCAAGGGTAAATTAAGGTTGTTTTAGGCTTGAGGATTAGTAGTCCATGAATTTATTGAGAGTATTTAAGGAAGAAATTGGGAAGCATACAATAGATAAAATTCAGAAAATACATAAAACGTAGACTAAAAATTGTTCTCAGAATTGAGGATTAGCAGATCATGAATGGCAGAAAGATAAGAGGATGAGAAGTCTAAGGATAGAGGACAACATTATGCTGGACAGGTTAATGAGTATGAAATCTGTGAAAGGAGAAAAGGGAGGGCAGATGGTCTTAAAGGATAACGAAGAATGGAAGAATAGGAGGGCCTAGTGAGGACAAAAAATAATTTTAAAGTTGAAGCAAAAGGAGATAAGAAAATACAAGAGACTTTAATCAGAGAGGAGGATTATAGAATTCCTAAGGGTAAAGTGGTGATGCAGAAGAAGGTATGATCACCCCTAGAAGAGACCAAAGTAGGTAGAATAAAGCTGTACTTGTAAATTAAGCAGTTGAATATAATTACAAGGTCAGGGTGCTTGAAATGCCATTATTTTCAATATTGAAACCACCAAGGGTAAGAACAATGGTTAAGAATGAGAGGATGATAATCACTGACATCTATATAATGCAATAAGATTCAAAAAGAATCAAAAGATTCATTCCTGAAAACAATAGTGTGGTCTTAATACTATAGGTAACATGTTACAGAGACTTCACAAGATTAAGGCTTATGTCCAGGGAGAAAATGTCTAAATATGTTTCTGCCTGGATGTGGTCACTTAACACCTCTCTATTTCTCTATTTCTTCATTTGTAACTATAGTAGTTAAGTGTAGCATGTGTATACATACATATACATATACATATGTACACATATATATTTAATATATGGCTTGTACTCATATATATTTAAATATACATCCATAGTATTATAATATTAAGTGTAGCATGTGTATACATACATATACATATACATATGTACACACATATATTTAATATATGGCTTGTACTCATATATTTAAATACACATCCATATGTAGTTCTAAACATTTAAAATTAATCCATATACCATCTACTGCCTGTCTCATTTTGACATTTCCATGTGCATGCCCCATCAACAATTAAGTCACAATATCTTGTCACTTAAACTGGGCCTCAGTTTCTTAATCAGTAAAAGGAGGAAAACCCAACTTTATGACAGCTCTGGGTTTCCTTCCAAATCAAAATCTTGACAATATCCAAGTGTTTTTAAAAGACCAGAAGCATTTTGGGATCAAATCCCAATCCCAACTCAGAAATTTAGAAAGTATATAGATTAAATATTCTAATAGACTAACTAGAACTCTACTAAACTTTTACAAACTTTAATGCAAAATAAAGTAATAGTCAATTTATTGTCAAGTTTGCTGTGTGTGCCCTTAGATCTCCCTTTCTAAACACATGTTTAAGATGTGATATTTATCATGCATTTGTGTATTACATGTTTGATGGTATATATGCATGTATATGTATATATATAAAGTTCTATTAAAAGAAAAGGAATACTGTTCCTTTTAATGAAGAAATTGTAGAAATGCCAAATTGTACTTGGAAAAAGCATGTTGAAATGACCTAGAGAGCTGGCTTTGAAATCATGGAGATTTGAGTTCAAGCCCTTTCTCTAGTACATACTGAAAGAGAATTTTCTCACCAGTAGTTCTTTATACTAATGAAATCATAGTCTGTATCCCTCCCTTACAACCTGTAAAAACAAAAAAGAAAATGCCAAATTTACTTCTTCCTAGTCTAAGTATTCCCACATCTCATGTTATTTAAATTCTTTGTGTCAAGATTCCTTTCATCTTCAGGCTAATGAAAACATAAATTTTCATTGTGGTATATCAAAGAACCATAGACTACCTACCACTCTATTTCTAGGAAGAACTTAGCTGTCAACTGGTTTTTAGAAATAACCATATAAATTACATCATATTAATGACAATTTTGGAGCTGGACAGATATTTTTCCACCCTAGGCTAGATATCTCATTCTAAATGAAGAAACAGAACCAGATTAATTGAATTGTTTAAAGAAACACAACATTTTAATGGTAGAGTCAAAACTAATTTTTTCATTTGCCAATTCAAGATACAATTAACTCCATTGTTCTCTAGCTTGAAGCTCCTAGAACCAAGGTATGGAGAGGGCTTCTTTCTTCTTTATTTTCATAAAATGTGATTCTAAATGAAAAGAATATTGTAAAGTTAAAAAAGTTCCTCAAACCAATTTTCCCTTTTTATATACTTTTTATTCTTGCAGTGGATCTGCACCCTTGCAGGCAACCAAATAATTTTATTTGATTTGGTTTGATTTTTGAGGGAAGGGAACCTTTTCTGTTCTCCTGAATGCAGATTAAATAATTATATGATTCATTTGGGGGTCCAAGTTTCTTCTTTTTTTAAAAAAAGATTAATTTCCCCCAAGCAATAACTGCATCTATATTGCTTTCAAGTACACAGTATGGCAGAGGAGATAGAAATCTGACCGTAAAGTGAAAAAGACTTAGTACATAGGTTTTTTTTCTGACATTCAGTTGTTGTTTCTCCATAGACAAGTCTGTTAACATCTCATTTCCCTAGGATGTTCTCCACCACTAAAAGTTAAACAACAGTTTTTGACTTGTGTTTTCATGTCAGGAGCTCTCTAGAGTAGGAAAAGCATAGTTAGGGTTGGCCTATTGGGAGATGGGGAGAGGGATGGGATAAGGTTGGCAAAATCCCTTTATGAGAAGGACTTTAAGTCATGAGAGATTAGATTCCTTGAAGAACTCATCTAGATTGAAGATTCCATGATCTTGTTCACACTAGTGTAAGGCTATACATCATCTATGCAAAATGCCAGCTGGTTAAATGTGGTTGTCTTTTCTGAGGAAGAGAGTTCACATTTTAATGGCAGAGATCTCTGGTTCCTGGCATATAGACCAAGGGAAATCAGAGTAAATTTCTACTGCCAATGCTGAAGAAAAAAAAAGAAAGCCTTCTCTCTCCAGATAGTGATTATAGCCTGGTCAGGGAGAGGGCTCACCCTCTGTTTCCCGTTTCCTTTTCATGCTAAGCTTGCCCTTGATTTGAGTTAATGTTTCCCAGATGTCTTCACTACCTTGCCCTGTGAACCCCTCGTTTTAGTCCCTGCACCACTTTGTAGGCAAAGTGATGCTTTTCATCTTGTGCCCTGTTCTCCTTCTGGCGTGTGGGAGAGTGCCAAGATGACTAGTCCCTTTACCCCTCCACCCCTGCACTGGGTGTGGCTCTGTACCCCATCATATGCAGATTTAAATCTAATAGCTTAAACCCTAGGTTCCAAAAAGAGATTTTTTAAAATCGTATCCCAACATTTTTCAGGCCCTGAGGAGTCATATATAACACATGATGAAAACATTATAAAAATAACATAAAGAAGTCCAGTTCACTGAGCACAAGGTGGAGGTTCACCAGGGGCCAGGAGAAAGAAAGGAGATGGCCATTTGTAGCAATAATTCTCTAGAAGAAGCATTCATAAAAAAATCTTCTCGGTATTTAGTCATCAAGGGGAAAAAAGCTAGAGGCTTATTGTAGATATAAGCACCTGTTAGCCAAATGTGCAAAAGAGAATCAGAGAATATCAATTAACTCAGGAGAGTATAAAAATAGAAATAATGATAGACTATTCTATGCAATCACCTAATTGCAACAATGGCCAAAAACTTCTTCCACACACAGATGATTGTCCATAGAGCTTTTAACTTTCTTTTCCATTTGTTTATCATATCAACATTTGCAAATGACCTGTTGAACATAACTCTGCTATGCAAAGGAGCTATTGAAAAATATGGGGAAGAACTTAGTTGTGTAAAGGGAAAAATAAAAGCCTTGATGCTTTCTTGCTTCTGTACAAAGACTAACTGGTCTTTAATTTCCCTTACCTTTTTTTGGAATAGGTAATCATTTGAATGACTTAAAAGAAAGCAAAAAAAAAAAACAAAAAAAAAAAAAAACAACTATGTCCTCCACTGGGACTTAATAGGTAGAGAGGCTTGGACTTTGGATCAAAAAGACCTGGACCTAAGTCCTGCCTCTGATTGATTGACTAGCTATATGAACAAAGGTAAATCACTTACTCTCTTGGTGTCCCAGGTAAATCTATAAGAATATGGTGTAGTCAAGATGCATTAGTGAAAATAATTTCCATATTAAGAGTTGTCCAATTAATACATTGTTGGTGAAGTTGTGAACTGATCCAACCATTCTGGAGAGCAATTTGGAACTGTGCCCAAAGGTCTATCACACTGTGCATGCTTTTTGATCCAGCAGTGTCTCTACTGGGTCTGTTTCATAAAAAAGGGAATAGGACCCATATGTGCAAAAATGTTTACAGTAGCCCTTTTTGTAGGGGCAAGAAAATGGAAACTGAATGGATGCCCATCAGTTGGAGAATGACTGATATGAGAATGGGATATGAATGTAAATGGAATATTATTGTTCTATAAGAAACAATCATATGGATGATTTCAGAAAGATCTGGAGAGACTTACATGAATTAATATTAGGTGAAGTGAGTAGAACCAAGAAAAGATTGTATATAGCAATAACAAGAACATGTAATGATCAGCTCTGATGGATGTAGCGCTTTTCAACAATGAAATGATTCAGGGCAATTTCAATAGATTTGTGAGGGAGAGAACTATCTGCATCCAGAAAGAGGACTGAGGGGACTGAATATGGATCACAACATAGTATTTTCACCCTTTTTGTTGTTGTTGCTGTCTCCTTGCTTTTTGTTTTCTTTTTCATTTTTTATCTGATTTTTTTTGTGCACTGTAATAAATGTGAAAATATGTATAGAAGAATCGTACATGTTTAACGTATATTGGATTACTTACTGTCTGTCTAGAATAGGGGTAGGGAGAAGGGAGGGAGAAAAATTTGGAACACAAGGTTTTGCAAAGATGCATGTTGAAAACTATCTTTGCATATACTTTGAAAATAAAAAGCTATTTTTTTTTAAAAAAAGAGTTGTCCATTCGCATTAAAACATGCTTGCATGCACACACACACACACATACACAGACACACAGACACACACACTAATATTTTACTAAATTCCTTATTTGGCCATTTGCATAATAGCTTATGATTATAAGACTAAAACAAATGAAACATTTGAGATGCCCAAATCAATTATAATTGGTTTATCTTGGGGAATAGTTATAGTTTTAATGTTAGCATATTATACTCAGTTATACCCAATAACAATAGGATGACATACTTTAATTATAACTCCTAAAAAGGCCAAGTAATATCCATGTTGTCCTTTCTTCTGATTGAAAGATATTTGTAGTACAAAGACTAAATCCTTAGGATATGTTTAAGGAAAGACATCAATTAACTGGACAATGTACAGAAAAGGATGACAAGGATACTAAGAGGGCTGGAGAATCTGTCAAATGAAGACTGGTGGATAGATCACTTGGTTAATATTTAGCTTGGAATAAGGGAAATCTTGGAGAAACTTAATAGCAGGTTCTGAAGTATCTTAGGGCTGAGATATGGAAAATAGGATTTGTTCTGCTTGGTTGACAGTGTTCCAGGTAGGTACAATGGGAAGAAATAATAGTGAAGATGACTGGGGTTGGGGAAAAAATAACACAAACTTTATATTAGCTGTTCAAAACTGGAATGGACTGTCTCCAAGAATATTTTGATTCTTCTCCCTGTTATTATTCAAGCAGAGGCTGAATGATAAGGTCCTATAGATGCTGTAGAAGGATTCTTGTTCATATAGATGCTGGACTGGATGGCCTCTGAGCTCCCTTTCAAATCTTAAATTCTGTGATTCTGTGAAATACTTATACCTGGAATGATAGAGAGATTTAATGCTCATGAAAAGTTCTAACAATACTACAATGAGTATCTGCAAAATTCACATCAATACTATATACCAACATGGAAGTGTGTAAGTGTATATATATATATATATATATATATATATATATATATATATATATGTGTGTGTGTGTGTGTGTGTGTGTGTGTGTGTGTGTGTGTGTGTGTGCTTTTCTGTAAGTGTGTCTATGAGGTACAAAGGAGGAGTCATGTGAAGAGGGCATATGAGAGCAAGATAGAAATTATAAAAGACTGTCCATTAGGAAAACAAAACAAAACAAAAAAAAATGTGGTTTCTGTACTATTTGCTGACATGGCATAGAGGAAATGAAACATCACATTAAAATGTGAACAAACTAATTTTCCCATCAATACTAGTTACTAATGCCATCATAGAGGGAGGGCAGCATATTCTATGATCAACACATACCATTGTTAAGACTCAGATTCCTACATAATTGTTTTTAGTGGTTTCTTGTCCTTTACACCTCTGTCATCATTTAGTTATCTTTAAACAGGACTTACTTAATGCCCTGAGATATAATTAGTTTAGTCAGCATTAAATAGACTCCATAAGTTTTTTTTTTCTTTTCCTGTTGCTTTTTGATAATATACAGGATATTCCAAAATTCTCAGTCAAGTTTTAAGCTTTAACTTTTGGGAAACTAAACTTTGGGAAACTATATATAACTATATATATATATATATATATACACATATATATATGTGGGAAACTAAACTGTATATTTAAATAACTCTGGGATATATATTATATCCATCCATCTGTCAATCATCTATCTATCTTTTTGTCCCTATCATCCATCTATCTATACATATTTGCACACATACATATGTGAATTACCATCCATATATCTTTCTTTTGCTTGCAGAATCATAGTCCACTCTTCCTTAAAAAAGAATTCTCTGTAGCACCACCATTACATAACAAGTGGGTGTAAATCTGAGTTAATTCCAAGAACCATAACCAATCAGATTAGAATGCCCAAGGGAATGATTAAAAACCAGAGTCCAAGGTGGCCTATAAAATACATGCAGATCTTTGGCTGATGTGGAGAGTAGATATGGCATACCACTCATCAAAGAATCTCATGCTTTTAGTAAGTGTTTGAGCAATATGCATTAAAACACATTAGGTCAATTTGAAGGCAGCTAGTTTTTGATGTAAGGAATTCCAACTGCAAAAGTATAATAAATTGTCCCAGTGAAGTGTGGATGAAAAGTGAATATAACTAAGTTTAGGATATATGTGATTTGTGTGTGTCACTCCTGATAAATGTCTCCCAGTTGGTCTATAAAGATCTCTTATTTTGGAAAGGGCAAGCAGCCCTCTTGAGGTTTGACATTAGCATAAACCTTTGAATTACATCATTTTCCACCATTGATTTTATACTGTTCCCTATACAGTTTCTCAATTGTTAAGAAACAACAGCCACAGTATAGTAAATACCCAGATGTAGCAGCAGCTGCAGTGTAAATTTTCTTCTATGAGTAATGAATCATCCTTTTAGGCTAACTTTGAAGGCACATATAATATTATATAATTGCAGATAAATCTCAATTGATTTCTTTGTTGGGAATGTCATAGTTTGGAAAATTAAATAAGCACAATAGCCCTAACATGATAAAAGAAACATATGTTCTAATATCACTTTCTAAAAGCAATCTTAATAGCCAGTTAATTCCCAGGCTCCTGATAGTACATAACTATCTATAACAAATGTCTCTGTTTCTGTGTGTCTGTCTCCTTTTCTGTCTGTCTCTGTCTCTTTCTCTCTCACCGCCCTGTGTATTTTTTTCTATTTTCTCTTCTCACAATTGCCTTTCTCTCCCTGTCCTTGTCTCTTTCATTGTCAATGGAAATGAGCATAAAATTAGCCAGAGATACAATAATGCTCTAATAACCGGCATTTTAAATGTTTTACATTCTTTTACAGTGTTAATTTGTTTCACATTTGACCCAAGATGAAACACTGAATTAGACAAAAATTCTAGGTGTTTTTGCTAGTGTGCCCACTGTGCTCATGATATCCTTAGGCTAAACAGGGTCCTACTGAACTCATCTGTACCTGCCCTGTTTTTCCTTTTCCTCAGGGCTCAGAGTCAGGTTGTCTTTTATGTAGCAACTGATACTAAAGGACTCATCAACTTTAACTAATCTCTGCTGCTTTATATTTGAAACTCCTTCCAGGTAACATAAATTTAAGCATTGTGCAACATGCTATGCATTTTATTTCCTCTCTCAGAAGAAATTAGAACTGGAAAGGACTTTAGAAGTCATTTGGTTTAAATAACTCTGTCCATTCATCAAATTTATTGATGAAAAAATGTGTCCCAATATGATTCATAAAGCAATGTGTGTTAAAAATAAAATTAATACAACAACAACAAAAAAAGAGATTCCAACAAGGAAAGTACTTTTCCCAACTTTTTTATTGTTCCCCCATATCTCAAGTCTCTTCCATCATTTCCTCTATTTTGCTTATTGATGATAGAGACATGCAAAACAGAATTATTTCCATTGAATAGGAGGAATAAAGGATAAACCAATGTGATATGCTGAAAAAAAAATGATGCTCAGGGAGCTAAAGTGACTGCTGCCTAGCTTTCCCGTTTCTCAGCCCATTGGTCTTTCTGTTGTCAGGTTGCATCAAATCACATTCCACAATTTCAGGAACATATGATTTCTGAAGTAACATTTTATTGTGCCTTGACTTGCTACTTAGGATGGCACCATGGGTAGATATATAAAGGGACATGGATATTATTCTGCTTTGTGTTATAGTTATTGAAATGAATGTACACAAACTTCTTGCACTCCCTAAAAGATTATATGATAGAATCTCTCTATTCTGCCTCACATTTTTTTTCTTTTTGACATATTGCATGATTTTATTAGTATGAGGAAGTCTTAAACTTCCAAAGTGGAATTCTATCTCCCAGTGTGGCAGCTTATGTAATTTATAGAGTTTGAAAATTGCTTTAGCACTGAAAGACTAAATGGCTACTCCAGTGTTACATAATCAGTATGTATCAAAGGTGACATTTGAATTCTGATCTTCTTAATTCCAAAATCAGTTTTTTTTTAACCATACTTGAGCTTTTCAGCAAGTGGATCAGAGGGGGTCTCTACTTAGATAAGTAGATGGTCCTATGATTTCAGCAATGTGAATATTCTTACCAGAAGAGATTTTTCATAGCTACTTGTAGGATTCCAGTATCATCCCTGTTTTTCCATAAATCTGTTGTGCATCTATCTACCCCATTAGATAGAACCCTGCACTTCATTCTTTTAAGATATTGTTGATACCATTAATGTCCTATAGATGCATCTTTCTTTATTTTTAATAACCCCACCCACTTCTTTCTGAGTCTTACATGTACTTGGACTTTTTTTTTAAATGTCATTTATCCCTCAAGTACATGTCATTGTTTAATTCAATTCTACTCAATTTAACAAATAGTATCTAATAAATGTACAACACAAGGCTAGGCTCTGGAAATACAATAATTTTAAAAAATGACATTGTTCCTGTTCCCAAGGTACTTATGTCTTTTTTTTAACGGTAGACATACATTGAATATAGAAAATATGCAGGTAAGTTGTCATAGAGCTAAGGAGAAATATAGAAAAAAAAAGTTTTAAGCATATCTGATGTAACAAAATTATTGGTACTTTTATGCAGGATTTATGCAAGAATCATGTAACAAATATTTATTAAATACTTCCTTTTTACCAGGAAACATATTCATTGTTCATCTTTTTATTGTATTGTGGTGGCATTGGTAACATAAATAAAAGTCATCAATTGATTGAATTGACATTTTTCCAGAAGTTATTTTTTGCCATCCATCTGGGAAAAAAAAACCCCAAAAACCAAAAAACAAGTCACTGCAAATATGATAACATTTGTGAGCCAGTCTTCATGGCTTTTTTCTTATTTTTTTTTCATTTAACTCACATAATAAGCATATCTCTTTATATATTCATTTGTATTCTGAAACTATTTAGTAGGCATGTATTATAAATTCATTACCAATTTAGTCTGTTTCCTTTCTTTAATGGTGAATAATTTATGTCATAATTCAGAGGAAAACCCAATTCCACAATTGACTATAATATTATACTATGGGAAAATCATTACTGATAATGCTTGTTGATTATCACTTTAGCTCTTGAAACATTATCATTATTGTCCCATGTAACTTTTATCTCATTTTTATATTCAGTAATGGCATTATTGGTCCAAAATCATATATGAAATTCATTTTTCAAATTGTTCCAAAGATTTGGCCTTAATATTTCTACATAGTCTTTTAATGTGTCTAATACTAACATAATCTACAATTTGTGGAATTGGGGAGAGGAGTGGTGAAGAAAAAAGTTCTCAGAAATTTTCTAGTCATAGAATCAGAAAGATTCATTAAGAAACCATTTATAGCAAATCTTTCAAGAATCTTCATAGCTAAATACAGTGTCTAACACATAGTAGATACTTTATAAATGCTTATGGATATATTCACTGTTCAATGTAATACATTTAAATAGATCCAGGATCGGTTGAATGGTGTTAATGATGCAATTTTGTCATGAGAAGAATGATCTTTTTTTTTTCCTAGTGAATTTATTTATTTTTAATATACATCACTTTATAAATCATGTTGGGAGAGAAAAATCAGGGCAAAAGGGAAAAGCCATAGGAGAGATTAAAAAAAAGAGAAGTGAACATTATTAATTTATATTCAGTCTCTTCAGTTCTTTTTTCTGGGTGAAGATGGTATTTTCTATTCCAAGTCTATTGGAGTTGCTTTGGATCACTGAAACACTGAGAAGAATCAAGTCTTTCATAGTTGATCATCACACATTCTTGTCATTGTGTACAATCTGTCCAGATCAGTGTTTATATGTATTTTTATTATTATATTTATATTATTCCTTTGTTCTTTTTGGCAGGTTGATCCCCAGTATTTTATATATTTTACAGTTATTTTAAATGCAATTGCCCTTTCTGTTTCTTTTTTTTTTCTTTTCTTTTTTTGTTTTTCTGTTAAGACCAGGA
>JAJPUD010027420.1:0-15577 GCA_023553655.1 Myrmecobius fasciatus | reverse complement strand
TCTCACCTTTTATTTTCAGAATTTCCAATTTGTTATTTAATTGAGGGATTTTAATTTGCTCTTTTTCTAGTTTTTTTAATTGTAACCCTAATTCATTGATCTTCTCTTTCTCTACTCTATGCAAATAAGCATCTAGAGATATAAAGTTACCCCTTATAACCGCTTTGGCCGTATCCCACAAATTTTGGTATGTTGTCTCATTATTGTCGTTCTCCTGGATGAAATTATTGATTGTCTCTATAATTTGCTCTTTCACCCATTCATTCTTCAGGATTAGATTATTTAATTTCCAATTAACTTTTGGTCTATTTTCTCCTGGCCTTGTATTACATATGAGTTTTATTGCATCATGATCTGAAAAGGATGAATTTACTATTTTTGCTTTTCTGTATTTGATTTTGAGGTTTTTATGCCCTAACACATGATCAATTTTCGTATAAGTTCCATGAACCCCTGAGAAAAAAGTATACTCCCTTCTATCCCTATTCAATTTCCTCCAGAGATCTGTCATACCTAACTTTTCTAACATTTTGTTTATCTCCCTAACTTCTTTCTTATTTATTTTGTGGTTTGATTTATCTAATTCTGAGAGAGCAAGGTTGAGATCCCCCACTAGTATAGTATTACTGTCTATTTCTCCTTGCATCTCTGTTAGTTTCTCCTCTAGGAATTTGGATGGTATACCACTTGGTGCATATATGTTTAGTATTGATACCGCTTCATTGTCTATGGTACCCTTTAGTAAAATATAGTTTCGTTCCTTATCTCTTTTAATTAGATCTATTTTTGCTTTTACTTGATCTGAGATAAGGATTGCTACCCCTGCTTTTTTTTTTCACTTGAAGCATAAAATATTCTGCTCCAGCCCTTTAACTTCATTCTGTATATATCTCTATGTTTTAAATGTGTTTCTTGTAAACAACATATTGTAGGATTCTGGCTTTTAAACCAGTCTGCTATTCGTTTCCGTTTTATGGGAGAGTTCATTCCATTCACATTCACAGTTAAAATGGCTATATCTATATTTCCTGCCATCTTATTTACCTAAAGTTATATTTTTCTCTTTCCTTACCCCTTATTCCCTTCCCCCTCCCAAGTATTTTATTTTTGATGACCACCTCCCTCTTACAGTCCTCCCCCCTTTAAAACCCTCCCTCTTTTATACACCTTTCCCTAAACCTTCTATTAATTTATCCCTTTCTTTTCCTCCTTTCCCTCCTACTTCCCTATACAGAGGGCCAAGTTTTTCCCTGAAATCAAATGTGTCTGATATGCTCTTTTAGAGCCCAATCTAATGAGAGTAAGATTTACACAATACTCATCACCCTCCTTTCTTTCCCTCAATTACATTAGATTTTCTATGTCTCTTCATGAGACTTTGCCTTATTTTACCTCCTTTTTCTTTCCTTTATTTTACCTCCTTTCCCCTTCCACAATTTTTTTACAGTATGATATACCTTCAACCTCTAATTTCTTTTCAATTGTTATCAAAGTAAAATCAAATTATACCCCCATTCTTTAAGGATACCCCTAGTAGAGATATTGTTCTCGAGATTTCTTTCCTTTTTACCTTTTTATGCTTCTCTAGAGTTCTGTGTTTGGAGGTCAGATTTTTTGTTCAGATCTGGTCTTTTCATTAGAAATAAGTGAAATTCTCCTGTATCATTGAATGACCATCTTCTTCCCTGGAAGATGATGTTCATTCTAGTTGGATAGCTTATTCTTGGCTGTAATCCAAGTTCTTTTGCCTTTCGGAATATCTGATTCCAGGCCCTTCTATCCTTCAATGTGGAAGCTGACAAATCCTGTGTAATTCTAATGACAGTTCCTCAGTATTTGAACTGTTTTTTTCTAGCAGCTTGTAATATGTTTTCCTTGGTGCGATAGTCCTGAAATTTGGCCACGATATTCCTTGGGGTTTTAATTTTGGGGTGTCTTTCAGGAGGTGATTGGTGAATTCTTTCAATACCAACTTTGCCTTCTGATTCTAAAACATCAGGGCAATTCTCTTTCATGATTTCCTGGAAGATAACATCAAGGTTCTTTTTTTCATCGTGACTTTCAGGGAGTCCAATAATCCTTATATTGTCTCTTCTGGATCTGTTTTCCAAGTCAGTTGTTTTTCCTAGGAGATATTTCATATTTTCTTCTATTTTTTCATTTTTTTGTTTTTGTTTGACTGATTCTTGAAGTCTTATTGAGTCATTCATTTCAATTTGTTCAATTTTAATTTTTAAGATATTATTTCCTTCAGTTATCTTTTTTAGATCCTTTTGTAACTGGCCAATTGAATTTTTTGGTTCATTGCCTTCTTTTTCCATTTTGCCAATTTTATTTTTCAGTGAATTGTTGTCTTTTTCCAATTCACTAATTTTATTTTTCAGTGAATTGTTATCTTTTACCAATTCACCATTTTTATTTTCCAGTGAGTTGGTGACTTTTTCCAATTCACCAGTTTTGTTTTTCATTGAATTGTTTTCTTTTTCCAATTCACTAATTTTATTTTTCAGTGAATTTTTGTCTTTTTCCGATTCACCAGACTTATTTTCCAGTTTTTCACATCTCTGTTGCAGGGCGATGTTTCCTTCTTGCACTGCTCTCAGTTTATTTCCCCAATATTCTTCTAGTTCTCTTTTGAGATTCTTTATGCAATCTTCCAGGTAAGCTTTCTGAAAGGGAGACCAGCTTAAGTCCACCTTTGTGGCTTTATCTGGGATTGTTTTCAGAATCTCAGGATCTGGGGACTGCTCTAGTTTCTCTCCTTAAAAGCTGTCTGTGGTGAGAGCTCTCTTCTTCTTGCTCATGATGTTTAGCTGAGGTATCAGTTACCAGCAGGGAATTCTGCAGCAGCAGCAGCAGCAGCAGCAGTGGCAGCAGTGGCAGTGGTGGCAGCAGGGGCAGCAGCGGCAGCAGCAGCAGGGATTTCAATTTGCCCTGGGGCAATTTGCCAAGTTGACTTCAGGTCTGGGGCTAATCTGGCTAGATCCGCACTAGGACCACACTTTCAGCTGCTCTCAATCCACCCTTTATCAAAGGTAGACCTGCCAAAGCACCTGCCCGCAAGCAGAACAAAGTGGCCCAAGCGTCTCCCAGGGACCTCCTGGCAGCCTAAAATCTTCTGGTCCGTCCCAGCCCCGGACTTGCATCCCGGCTGCGCCCTGGCATCTGAGTGCTGGGAGCTGCTTGATCCCCTGCCCGTCTAAAACTGACCTCAGAAGTTCTTTCAAAGTAGATATTTGATAGAAGTGCGTTGTAGTCCAAATGTTTGGTGACACCCTCACTCCAAAACCAGTTCGGAGGCTCAATTTGTCTGTGTCTGAGGGAAGGTCTCAGGAGCTCACAGAGAAAGCTCTCTGCAGTTCGCCATCTTGGCTCCACCCCCGTATATAATTCCCTGATCGATTCTCTTTCCAAGATTAAAATTGCATTTAAAAACTTGTCTATTTCCTGCATTCTAATTGAGTACTCTTTGAACTATAGATTCTTTGGGTGAATACTTGCTTATGAATTTCCTTGGGTTTTGAAGTGGTTGCTAACACTTTTATGAGGTGGTTACAATATTCTATATACAATATGTAATTCAATTGGGAAATCACAGTTTTAAAAGGTTTTTATTCACACTGAAAGAGCAAAAAGGCTCACTTGACAAAAATGGAAGTTGAGAAATAATAAACATTTTTGTTGAAAATGCCTGATCAGTTTACCTTGGAGGCTATGTAAATAAAATATTGCTTTTTAATTGAGAAACAGTATGCAAGAACAAATGTAGCAATACAATTTGAATTAAAAAGAGAGGATTTTGAGCCCTAGTTCTAACTCTTACTCCCTGCTTATGCTTAGAGAGTAAATTCCCCTGTATTTATTGCTATACAAAATGAAGTTAGACCAGATAATCACTAATATTCATCATATCTTGAAAATTCTGTGAAGGGAATTAAGTATTTGTGGTAGATATTGTACTAAGCACTTTATAAATACTATTTTATTTTATCTTCTTCTTTTATCTATTAGGTAAGTTCTCTTAATATCCTCATTTTATGGTTAAGGAAACTGAGGCAGAGAGAGGATAAATAACTGAGCCAAAGTCAGAAAGCTATTACGTGTCTAAAACCAGATTTGAATTCATGTCTTTCTAACTTTAGGGTCCAATACTGTATGTCTAGTGGGCCACCTATCTGTCTAATTATCTGTGATTCAATAATTAGTTTTCTCTCTTGCTTACAGACTCGTGTGTGTGTATGTGTTTGTGTGTGTGTGTGTGTGTGTGTGTGTGTGTTTTATCAATGGAAGTTTATATTCCTATCCCTGTTTCTATATAATAGAGAGATATTTATCTGAAAGCTATTTTTCTAGAAAGCCAAAATTCAAGATTCAGGAAAAAGTCAAAACAACCGAAGAACAATTAAAATAGTTGCCATGTCTAAGTTTAAAAGTTCATATACTTTGATTATATCCATATATATTTACAGTCATTATTTTATATGTAATTATAATAAGCTGTCTATCTATCTATCAATCCATCATCCATCCATTCATTCCCCCTCTGTCTGTCTGTCTGTCTGTCTCTCTCCCCTTCTCTCCCTCACCTTCACTTCCTCTCTCCCTCTCCTTCTCTTTTCCTTCCTTCTGCCTCTCCTTTCTCTCTCCCTCTCCCCACTTTCTCTCTTTCTCCCTCTCTTCCTCTCTCCCTCTACCCCTCTCTCTCTCTCCCTTGCTCCTTTTTCTTCTCTCCCTCTCCTTTTCTTCCTCCCAACCTCCCTCTCTTTCTCCCTTTCACTCTCTTCCCTCTCTCCCTCTCTATTTCTCTTTGTCTCTGTCTCTTTCTCTGTTTCTGTCTCTGTCTCTGTCTCTCTGTCTCTCTTTGTCTTTGTCTCTCTCTCAAATATATGTGTACATATTTATAGTTATCTTGATGTACAAGAAAAATTGTATCTACAAGAAAAAAAAAACTGAGAAGGAAAACAAAATACAAGCAAACATCAATAGAGAGAGTGAAAATGGCTATGTTGTGTTCCCCACTTAGATCGCACAGGCCTCTCCTTGGGTGTTTATGGCTTTCTTCATCACTAAACCACTGGACCTGGTTTGAAACATTTCACTGTTGAAGAGAACCATGTCCATCAGAATTGATCATCATATAGTCTTGTTGCTGTGTATAATGATCTCCTGGTTCTGCTCATTTCACTTAGCATTGGTTCATGTCGGTCTTTCCAGGCCACTCTGAAATTATCTTGTTGGTCGTTTCTTACAAAACAATAATATTCCATAACATTCATATAGCATAATTTACTCACCCATTTTCCAATTAATGGGTTTCCACTCAGTTTCCAGTTTCTTGATACTACAAAAAGGGCTGCCACAAACATTCTTGCACATGTGGGGCCCTTTCCCTCCTCTAAGATCTCTTTGGGATATAGGCCCAGTAGAAACACTGCTGGGTCAAAGGGTATGCACAGTTTAATAACTCTTAGAGCATAGTTCCAAATTGCTCTCCAGAATGGTTGGATCCATTCACAGTTCCACCAACAATGTATCAGTGTCCCAGTTTTCCCCCATCCCCTCCAACATTCATCATTATCTTTTCCTGTTATCTTAGCTAATCTGATAGGTGTGTAATGGTACCTCAGGGTTGTCTTAATTTGCATTTCCCTGATCAATAGTGATTTGGAGCCCCTTTTCATATGACTAGAAATAGTTTTAATTTCATCATCTGAAAATTGTCTGTTCATATCCTTTGACCATTTATCGATTGGAGAATGGCTTGAATTCTTATAAATTTTAGTTTGACTCATCTCTATAGTCTGATAGGATAATTATTGTTATTTTGCTTTGTATTGTAAGATAGATGGGAATTAGAATGAAATCCAGAAGTAAGAAATAGAATTAGAAAGGCAAAAAATAAAAATAGTATCAAATTCTATCTCTGTCATTTATCCCTTCTGTTATATTGGGCACTTACATCACTTAAATCTTTCTGAAGCACTCTTCCTAAAAAGGAACGTGAGGAGGTTGGATTAGATGACTTTTATGGTTCCTTTCCATATTTTGATTTATGATTCAATGATCTCTGAGGAATAAAAAAAGTTTAAAAGTTTGCTATTATGGATCTGAAAGAAATGTAATTAAAGACCAAATAGCTGTTTAGAGAAGTTCACAATCTCTCTTGTGAGAAAAATAACAAAATATAATTAAACAAATATCTAGTAAGTAGCTATTATGTATGTATTAGTTAACCAGTCACTGACAGAAAATATGAATATGAAAAAAAATTACAATCTCTTTTCTTATAGAATTTACAGTTTATTAGGATCTGAAATTTGTATATATTCTCATGATTCTATCCTCTTTCAAAATTAATTGAATAGCAAAGTTGAGAAAATCTAAGTAGAAAAGCCATTGGAATTCACTTAAATAATAAAGTTCTGTATTATTTTTATTCCCTGTTTGCTAATGAACTAATTTTCTTTATAAATATTTTTCTATGGAAAATAAACTAATTGCTATTTTTTCTGGAATTCTTATTTTTTTTTTTGAGTTCTAACAGATGGAAAAGTCATTGGAATTCACTTAAATAATAAATAAATCTGAAAACAAAATCAGAACAAAATAAAAGAAATGATTCAACAACTTTTCCATAAGATCATCTTCCCTCTGGGAGGAAAAAGCAACAACAAAAAATAAACAACAGAGTTTGTTTTTTGTTTTTTTTTTGTTTTTATGTATTTGTATATCTCGAGTAACCTGAAAATTTTTATCTGGGAGTGAGGGAAGAGGATTCTGACAATGCCCTTTTCCTTCTATGAGGCAGACTTGTAATTTCCTTCTTATAAGAAAAGTTTCATGGTTTAGTGGCTAGAGAGCCAGCTTTGGATTTATTCCAAGAAAACTTTGGTACAAGATTTTCATTTGATTCTTCCTAGCTAGATTACTATTTAAGTAATTTTATTTCAGAGTCTTCCAGGGAACTGTGTTAGACTAAAAGTTAGTCAAATTGTAAATTTGTATTGATGATATCATGGTTCTTCCTCTCTCCCTTCTCATCAATACCCTCTCCAGCCAAAGAACAACAGTAACCATACAACAACAACAACAACAAACTTCTTGCATTGGATAATAATTGTTTCCTTAAGCCTGATGTTAAAAAAATTCTTTCAGTATTTTAAAATTTCTTTTCTTTTTGTTCTTTGATCACTATTTTCTATTCTCTGATGTTCTCATTCCTACATAGAAACATTTCAACTACAGATTTCCTTGGCATCAAAACTTAGTATGACTTGGAAAAAAAAAAACGGAAACAAAAACAAAAGTGTTATGTGGGAGGCAAAGATAATTCTGGGATGAAAAAAAGAAAATTGCCAAGTCTTAAGGATCACCCAGAAAAAATTGAAGGCAAGGCACTACTTGATTTCTTTCACATATACAACCTACATGTAATATTCAATCTTTAGAAAGGCTTATGTCACAACCATTTTAAGTTTTTATATCTCCTAGTACTTAAAGTCCTTCCACTTGGATTATGACTCCTAATGGAATTCTTTCACTATGGATATAATTGACTACTTGTCTTCCTTAATACAATGCTTTTATAATAGGGGAACTTGACAATGATAGCCCAATATCTAAAGCATGGCTGAATGTGAGTTTACTGGTAGACCATATAGATCCTTTCTTTTTTAAATCCAACATTTTGCATGAGACTGAATAATGGTATTATATTGATGAAGAGTATTTGTGGTGATGAAGAGTTTGAATTAATCTTCTAATTCTTTTTCTATTCGATGATTCTATTATCTTATTATCTATTTGAGACATAATATCTAAATTATTTGGAACCTAGTACAATTCATTTTGATCAAGAAAAGTGAACATATTTTTATTGTATTTAGAATCTACCAGATAAGAAATGATTATTTAATAGTTTGGCTATCTTTAATTAAGTGGAATGTTGCATTTTATATTTATTATATCATTTACTAACTATTGAAAAAATTCTAACCTGAATTTCAGATACCAATGATGTAATAGGACTCTGTGTCCCCATGATCTTTGTGAAGGATGAGCCACCTGGCCTGGGGAAATTCCTAAAAATGATCCCTACCCACCTGAATCTCCCAGCTTTGAGAAAGCTACCAGGTTCCCACAGGAAACTTCCACTTACAATTGATCTGGAAATAATTTTGGTCTGGAAAACAATTACCATCCTTAATGATTTGGAAATTAGCCCCTAATCGATCTTTGGCCTCAAACCATAAAAGGCTAAATAAAAAACAAGATTCTGTAACCCAAACCTTTGCTATCTTCTTAATCAAGAAACAGACTTCTGAGGGAAACAGCCTCACTGAGAAATTAACCCACTTTTTTGCCCCAAAAACTCACTTGCAGATTGTGTGAATTCTTTTTGCAAAACCTGTGACACAGGCCTCAGGAGTCCCATTGCTGTTAGGGTATCTCTCACCCCTCAACACCTTGTTTTAATTATATCCCATGCATAAGTAGTAGATAAATTGGGGGACATAAAACTTCTTATTATGTAGCCTTTTGCATTTACTAAACAAAAGTGAGATATCATAGAGCCAAAAGAATAATTGTTAATCCATTGTTAGTCTGAGACTGAAGCTCAGAATATAATATGTTAGAATCTATATCATGAGAGGTTTGGTTAATGAATCCTAGAAATGAACTTAGTGAGGATAAACTCTGACTATAGGACTTACCTTTTTGTTCCCTTTTATTGTCTCAAACCAGTTTTCAGATATCTTGTGAATTTCCCTCATCAATCATTTTTTTTTCATTTCTGTTCTCTTTTTTGATACAAGACCAAGGAAAATAAGTAAAAACAGGTGAAATAAATGATACAATTCATTAGATCATTCTAGGATATAGTGGTAGAGAAGAATAATTTGATTTCATGGGCAACTCTGATTTCTTCTTCAATTGTAATTGGAAAATAGAATTGGCCTTACAAAAGAGGCAGTTTTCCAGTTTTTTTTTAAATAATAGAAAGGACATTGGGTAAGTTCTCTTGTTTAAAATTACTTTTTCCACTGCACATTCATGGCATCTACAATTTTGCTGCTATAGATTAATTCTTCATATTTTGAATACTCATGAGTCTTCAATATTTTATTATTTAAAACCAAGTACCTTTTGTTACACAGCATGTTTACACAGGGTTGCATTGTAAACTATTTTTGGCTTATACTATTTCTGGGTTACCAGAAACCTGAGTTTAAGGACATGTGAAAATCAAAACAAAATGTATTTCTGGAATACTGTAAGAATCATTGTGGAATGGGGAGAAAGATGTCAAAGAACTGCTTTGCATTGTAATGCTGGAGAAACTGAGGCAAGACAGAGATTAAGTTTTTAATATTTTAATAGTGGAGAATTTAGACTAGCTGAAGCCACCCAGCTGAATTGGACTCTTGTCTCAAAACATTCAGCACCTAGTGATTAATTCCAGATATAGGGCTCCAGCTATCAGGGATAACAAGACAAGGGGAGGGGAGCAGAACACTGAGTGAGTAGACAAGCCATAATTACAGGAAAAGGATCATAATTTAGCTCTGATAGGTTGGGCATTAAGAAGGTCCAGAACAGGAGACAGAAAATTTAGGGCAAGAGATAGTGAACAATACCCAGGCACCTGGAGTTTTATGACTCACTGGAATGTGAGTGGCCAGAGCTTAATGGGGTAAGGAATGGGGGGTGGCCATAATAATTTTATTCAGGGCATAACATGATAATTCAGGGAAACCAAGGCACAATTCAGGGAAACTGAGGTATAATAGTATCTTCTAAAATGTTGCCTAATTATTATATTGTAAAGCCATGTATGCCCATCAAAGATAGGGTGATTTGGATTGAAACTCTGAAATTATGAATTTTTAAATTCTGCATTTATGAAACTCTGAAATAATTCAGTAGCATCCCACACAAAGAAACACCTAGTTTTAAAGTAAGTGAATTTTCATTTTTCCAGTCATATAGATTGTTAGTGACTGGAAAGATTTTTGACTCAGTTGAGCAACAGGTATCTTCTTGAGAACATCACAATTCTAAAAAGTCTTCTGACATTGTTGTGCCACAGTTCCATATCTCAATTTCCCCCAATTGCTCTATTTCTTAATTGTTCTGCCCAAAAATAACAATCCCCCTTCCTTCTGACTATCAGAAATAATTGAGCTAGCATTCCAAAGGAGTCATAAAACCTCCAGATGGTCCATCTCTACACCCCTTATCTTTTGGCTTCAGACTTACTGTCTTCCATTTCCTTTTCCAAACCTAGCACTCTTCCTTTTTCACTCCCTATCTGTCAGAACTGAATTGATAGTTCCTTCCTGCAACTCCATTCCCTCCCCAGTGCTCAACCCCTCCTTCTGCTTCTTCTGCTTCATGAGCTCTTTGTTCTCGGGAACCCTATAATAATCCTATGACCAAACTTACTACTTGCTGGGGACCTACTTGAGATCCAATCCGCTGGCATGCTTGCCAGTCTATATGGACTGCGTGCTTTGAGACAAGAGTCCCAGCAGTCCTTGATCCATAGCTATGGATTCTGAACTCTCAATAACATTAATAAAATATTAACAAATTTCCAATGTGTGATTCTGCCTCAGTTTCTCCCTGAGCATTATATTTGGAGGGTCCCCAGAGAGATATGAGATCTGGGACCAGTATTGCACATTGGAAACTAGCAGGTGTCCTCCTGGATCCTTGGGGTGGCTGGATTTGGGCTCTTTGTTTAGGGAAGACTGGCCCTCTGGCTTGTTCCAGAGTCCCACAAGGAGAGCAGCTTCAGCTGCAGCAAGAGCTCAGGGAGGACACCTCCATTCAGCCATAAGAGAGTCTGTTTGAAACCCCTACTGTCTGTCTGGGTGTGGACACACTGTTTAGGTCCCCAGAAAACGATATGAAGGAAGGATTGGGGTTGACGAGCTAGTAACCGGTCCTGTCCTTCATTTAAGTCTGGGAGATATTGGTAGGATGCCACACAATATCTATCTGGTTTTGAGTGCTGTTAGGCAACTAAAATCTGAATTCTGGGCACTCTGTGGGAAGGCAGAGAGCATCACTGGAGGCTCAATAGACTATTTGAAAGGCTCAATTTGAATATCTGAGAGGGAGAGGTTGTTAACTTAAAACCCCCCTCAGGGCATTCCTGAACTGCAGGAATTTGCCTTTCACTTCTATGTGTCTGTGTTGTCAGTGTTTGAGATTTGTCTGTCTGTTTGGTTGGTCTAAACTCCCCTCTTCTCTCACAGCATTCCTGAAAAAAGGAGGAGTTTGCCTTTCACTTTTAAGTGTCTGTGTAATTAGCATTTGTGGCTTATCTATCTGTTTGTTGATTTGAGGAACTGTTAAGTTTTAAGAACAATGAGAAATGCGGCAATTGGTTATTTCAATGTTAAAAAATACTTGTGGTTTTTAAAATTTCTTATTGGAGTTGTGTTTGCATTAATTTGAAAGAGGCAGGAGAAGAAAAGTTTGGCTATCTTTAAAATGCTGGCAGAGAAGTTTTTTCCCCCAAAGCCTGCTAAAAGAAAAAAAAGGCAGGGGAGGGCAAGGGGGGAGAGCAATAAAAAAGCCTGATAGTGAAAAGTGGGCAATAAATTTTTCCTTACTGGGATAACAGCTTTTCATGGGGGGGAGATGGAGAGAGAACAAAGGAAATTGATGTCAATTAGTATTGAAGAAAAAAGAAATGGGGGAAAAAGTTTTGGGAAACCCGGTTTAAAATTATATGAGTATGTGTGTATATGCATGTATACATAGAACAAAATGGTAATTTAGTTTGCCTGCAACATTCAATTGGAATTTAGGAAATTTATTTAAGTGAAGAAAAAAAAAAGCCATATCCTTTTGGGCTTATGGGTTTACTGAATTTTGGGAATTTGGTTTTTATAATTTCTATTGCCTTGTGCATGCTAGATTGTTTATCCTGGGCATAAGATCTTAAAAACTTGTTTGAATATTGAACCATCAATACTATAAGAAAAATTATTTCTAAAAGTTGTATTTGATTTGATTCAGTTTAATAATAGCTTGTTTAAAA
Organism: Myrmecobius fasciatus; assembly: GCA_023553655.1. NCBI lineage: Eukaryota > Metazoa > Chordata > Mammalia > Dasyuromorphia > Myrmecobiidae > Myrmecobius > Myrmecobius fasciatus. The sequence continues at coordinate 3,522 of JAJPUD010027420.1, read as the reverse complement.
AAAAGGTCCTGATAATTTGTTACCTTCTGAAACATACTGGGTAATTGGTAAACATAAGTCATGCTTTAAATTTTGTCAAATTTAATTTTGAACATGTGAGTTTTATGCAATTATTTAGCTATTTACTGTATTGTGAATCTTGAAAGTTTTTAAGGAAAAGAAAAAGACAGGAGAAAAAAGATGAGTTTATATGAATGGAATAAGGAATTGAGGGACAAGTCCATTTAGGAGCAGAGGCAATGTCTCTTTAAGAACTGCTTCATGCTGAGAGAGGGGCGAAATGAAGTTCTTGTCCAGGGAGGGGGTTGGGTGTGGTAAAAGCAGGCAGTGAGCTGATGGAGATGCTGGTCATCATAGGTGTAACTTAATCAAAATCTAGAACAAAAAACAAATCTAACAAATAAAGGTTAGAACAGTCTGAGACAGAAAGACTGGTTCACAAGGACCATTACAAATCTGGAAAACCAGCATAGATGTACCAGTAGCTTCCCATGAAAATAGACAAGTTTGTCTCACAGGACAGACAAACTGTTTTCAGCTGCAGTTCCCATAAACAAAAAGCTATTAGATGTCACAGACCACTGTGCCAATTGTCCTCTCATTATTTAGAAACCTTTAAAGACCTGAATATCTACAGACACAAATATCTAATAATAGATGACCAGGCTAAATACTTATTTGCCTAAGGATAATCATTACATATAACCAGATTGGAAACAGCAAGATATGACATAATTGAATTGCATCAATAATTCCTATTGACTATTGCTCTGATCATAGAAATTAGTTACAGGAGGAAAAATAGGGACATGGCTATAACACAATATAATCAGTCAAAATTGAGTCTTCAGCACATACAGGAGACAGGATAAAATAGCCTTAACTCAGTTTTACTCCAGACAATTGTCCCAGTAACTTTCAGAAAGTGGGGCTTTAAAATCCTAAATAAATAAATGTTTCTGTTTTGGGCAATATGCCATTTGGAATTTTTTTATGTATTGGGTATTTTAAAAGCAAAATGATCTGTAATGATCACCTTATGAAATATCCACTTAGATATTGAAAGATAAGTCCCAGAAAGTTCATGAGACAAATCTCTTACTGTTATCAATATAAGGTCATGGCAAGTGCCTGTTTAGTATTCATCTGAAGCTTTGCTTAATGGGATTTGTTATTGGAGGTAAAATTTCTTGGGCTTGTAGCTAATATTATTTAGGATTTTAAAGCCCCATCTTTTGAAAGTTACTGGGACAATTAGGCATGTGACTATTTAGCCTAATCATCTCTGTTACTGGATATTTGTGTCTGTAGGTATTCAGGTCTTTAAAGGTTTCTACCTAACTGCTTTTTGTTTATGGGAACTACACCTGACAACTGTTTGTCTGTCCTGTGAGACAAACTTGTCTCCTTGCATGGGGAGCTACTGAAACATCTATATTGGCTTCTCCATATTTTGTGAACCAGTCTTTCTATCTCAGACTGTTTTTTTTTTTTAAATTAAAAGCTTTTTTATTTATAAAACATATGAGTGATTTTTCTACATTGACCTTTGCAAAACTTTTTTTTGTTCCAAGCTTTTCCCCTCTTTCCTCCCCACCCCCCACCCCCCCACCCCTAGATGACAGGTAATCTAATACATCCTAAATATTTTAAATTATATGACAAATCCAATACATGTATAAATATCTATACAGTTATCTTACTGCACAAGAAACATCAGATCTAGAAAGAGAGAAAAAAAACAACCTTTTTACATTTCTCTTGTGTTCTATGTTTGGAGGTCAAATTTTTTGTTCAGTTCTGGTCTTTTCATTAGAAATAGGTGAAATTCACCTATATCATTGAATGACCATCTTCTTCCCTGGAAGATAATGCTCATTCTAGCTGGATAACTTATTCTTGGCTGTAATCCAAGTTCCTTTGCCCTTTGGAATAGCTGATTCCAGGCCTTTCGATCCTTTAAGGTGGAAGCTGCTAGGTCCTGTGTAATCCTAATTGTGGCTCCTCCATATTTAAATTGTTTCTTTCTGGCTTCTTGTAATATCTTTTCCTTGGTATGATAGTTCTGGAATTTAGCCACGATATTCCTGGGGGGGGTTAATTTTTGGGTTTCTTTCAGGAGGTGATAGGTGGATTGTTTCAATAAGTATTTTGTGTTTAGAGTCTAATATATAAGGGCAGTTTTCTTTTATGATTTCCTGGAAGATAGTATCTAGGTTCTTTTTTTCATCATGGCTTTCAGGAAGTCCTATAATCCTTAGATTGTCTCTCCTAGATCTATTTTCCAGGTCAGTTGTTTTTCCTTGGAGATATTTCATGTTTTTTAATATCTTTTCATTTTTTGTGACTTGTTATGGCTTTGACTGATTCTTGAAGTCTTGATGAGTCATTCACTTTCATTTGTTCGATCCTAATTTTTAATGTCTTATTTTCTTCAGTTACTGTTTTTACCTCCTTTTGTAATTGGCCAATTTGTTCATTGTAGTCTTTTCCCATTTTTTTCCATTTTATTTTGCAGTGATCTCATTTTGTTTCCCCATGTTTCTTCTAACTCTCTTTTAAGATTCTTTATGCAATCTTCAAAGAAAGTCTTGTGGCATGGAGTCCAGTTTATGTCTTTCTTTGGGGCTTTATCTGGAATTGCTTTACCTTTAGGAGCCTCAGGATTTGAGGTCTGTTCCTCCCTCTCTCCATAGAAGCTGTCTATGGTGAGAGCTCTGTTTGGTTTTTTATTCTTCTTTTTTTAAAGGTGTGAAGTTGGTTCAAGGCAAAGGAAGGACAGCTGCTTTAATTTGCCCTGGGGCAGTTCTGCTGATTGAGTTATTTCAGGTGCTCATCAGTTCTGCTGATTGATTGATTGCTTTAGGGTGCTGTGTAATGGCAGCTAGGTCCAGTGCTCATCAGGGGTTCAGTGTTTCACACTCTACCCCCCACAAAAGGCAAATTTTCCAAACCACCTGTTTACAATCAGGACAGATTGGCCCAAGAGGCCTATAGAAGACTCCCAGGTGTGTGAAAAGCACAAAGCTCCGACTCCTGTTCCAGCTCCCTGACCCAGTCTCCCTGTGCTGCAGTCTGGGTTCAGCAGACCACCCCCTTGCCCAATTAAAACAGACCTTTTTGAAGTTCTTCCAGAGTATCTTCTTCTAGAAATGTTTTGTCCTCCAGATATTGTGGATTTTTTTTTACTTCAAAATCAGTCTAGAGGTTTCATATGTTGTTGGTTTGAGGGAAGGTTAGAGGAGGTTACAGAGACTCCTGCCTGATCTCTGCCATCTTGGCTCCACCCCCAGAAGTTCTGTCTCAGACTGTTCTAACCTTTATTTGTTAGATTGATTTTTTATTCTAGATTTTGGTTAAGTCAGAGCCATACTGGCCTGCATCTGCATCAGCTCACTGCCTGCTTTCACCACCAATCCCCTCCCTGGAAAGGAAGTTCATTTCATTCTTCTCTCAGCAAGTACTTCTTCTTCTTCTTCTTCTTCTTCTTCTTCTTCTTCTTCTTCTTCTTCTTCTTCTTCT
>JAJPUD010027419.1:0-15578 GCA_023553655.1 Myrmecobius fasciatus | reverse complement strand
TAGACAGCAAAACTATAATAGTGGGGGATCTCAACCTCCCTCTCTCAGAACTTGATAAATCAAACCACAAAATAAATAAGAAAGAAGTTAAGGAGGTAAACAAAATGTTAGAAAAGTTAGGTATGATAGATCTTTGGAGGAAATTAAATGGAGACAGAAAGGAGTTAAATCATCAGCATTTTTATACATCACCAACAAAATGCAACATCAAGAGATACAAAGAGAAATTCCATTAAAAATAACTATAGATAGTATAAAATATTTGGGAATATATCTGCCAAGGGAAAGTCAGGATTTATATGAGCAAAACTACAAAACACTCTCCACACAAATAAAGTCAGATCTAAACAATTGGAAAAACATCAAGTGTTCTTGGATAGGTTGAGCGAATATAATAAAGATGGCAATACTACCTAAACTAATCTATCTATTTAGTGCTATACCAATCAAACTCCCAAGAGATTATTTAACTGACCTAGAAAAAATAACAACAAAATTCATCTGGAAAAACAAAAGGTCAAGAATTTCAAGGGAATTAATGGAAAAAAAATGCAAATGAGGGTGGCCTAGCTGTACCAGATCTAAAACTATAGTATAAAGCAGTGGTCACCAAAACCATTTGGTACTGGATAAGAAATAGAGTAGTGGATCAGTGGAAAAGGTTAGGTTCACAGGACAAAATACTCAATGACAATAGTAATCTAGTGTTTGATAAACCCGAAGACCCCAGTTTTTGGGATAAAAACAAAATTGGAAACTAGTATGGGAGAAATTAGGCATTGACCCACACCTAACATCATATACCAAGATAAGGTCAAAATGGATTCATGATCTAGACATAAAGAATGATATTATAAACAAATTAGAACAATGTAGAATGGTTTACCTCTCAGACCTGTGGAGGGGGAAGGAATTTGTGACCAAAGAAGAACTAGAGGTCATCATTAATCACAAAATAGATAAGTTTGACTATATCAAATTAAAAAGTTTATGTACAAACAAAATGAATCCAGACAAGATTAGAAGGGTAGCAGTAAACTGGGAAAATATTTTTACATCCAAAGGTTCTGATAAAGGCCTCATTTCTAAAATATATAGAGAATTGACTCAAATATATAAGAATTCAAGCCATTCTCCAATTGATAAATGGTCAAAAGATATGAACAATTTTCAGACAAAGAAATTGAAACTATTTCTGGTCACATGAAAAGGTGCTCCAAGTCACTATTGATCAGAGAAATGCAAATTAAGACAACTCTGAGATACCACTACATACCTGTCAGATTGGCTAATATGACAGGAAATGATAATGATAACTGTTGGAGGGGATGTGGGAAAACTGGGACACTGATACATTGTTGGTGGAACTGTGAACGGATCCAACCATTCTGGAGAGCAATTTGGAATTATGCTCAAAAAGTTATCAAACTGTGCATACCATTTGACCCAGCAGTGTTTCTACTGGGCCTGTATTCCAAAGAGATTTTAAATGGGGGAAAGGGACCCACATGTGCAAAAATGTTTGTGGCAGCCCTTTTTGTAGTGGCAAGAAACTGGAAATTGAAAGGATGCCCATCAATTGGAGAATGGCTGAATAAATTATGGTATATGAATGTTATGGAATATTATTGTTCTGTAAGAAACAACCAACAGGATGATTTTAGAGAGGCCTGGAGAGACTTGCATGAACTGATGCTGAGTGAAATCAGCAGAACCAGGAGAACATTATACACAGCAACAAGACTATATGATGATCAATTTTGATGGACATGGTTCTCTTCAACAATGATGTGATTCAAACCAGTTCCTATTGTTCAGCGATGAAGATAGTCATATAAATCCAGAGAGAGGCCTGTGGGAACTGAGTGTGAACCACAACACATCATTTTAATGCTTTCTATGAATATTTCCATGCATTTTGTTTTCCTTCTTAGGTTGTTTTTTTTCTTCTTCTCTTTCTAGATCTGATGTTTCTTGTGCAGTATGATAACTGTATAGATATGTATACATGTATTTGTCATATAATTTCTCCCATTTCCCGCGCCCCGCCGCCCCCGCCCCTTGGGGGTGGGGGGGTAGGGGGAAGGAGGGAAAAAGCTTGGGAAAAAAAGTTTTTGCAAAGGTCAATGTAGAAAAATCACTCATATGTTTTGTAAATAAAAAGCTTTATTAAAGAAGAAAAAAAGAGAGAGAAATCTTCACCTGGTCCCATTCACCTGTTTGCCTCAGTTTCCTCATCTGTAAATGATAAACAGAGGTGACTTACTCTCTTACCCTGTCAGAAATAAGCTATTATCAGATAATTCCCAGACTATCTAGGAAGAAACTCTTTAGTAACCTTCATAGCCCATCCACAACTTCTGGGTATCTTCAACCTTTTGAGATATTAATTAGCACATCTTTAGGCAGGTACATTTCATCTGGCTCTTGTCCCATCTGAGTTCCCACCTTCACTTCTCTTCTCTCCCTGAGAAGTCCCCAAAATTATATTTCCCCTCTAAAAGATCTATTTGTGATGATAATCTTAATTGTATAAATATGTTTACATACATTGGGTTTAATAAATATTTTAACATGCATAACATATATTGGATTACTTGCCATTTAGGGGAGAGGATGTGGGGAAAGAGGGGAAAATTTAGAACATAAGATTTTGCAAGGGTCAATGTTGAAAAATTATCCATGCATATGTTTTGAAAATAAAAGGCTTTAATAAAAAATATGATGATGATCTTTGCTAAATTCTCTTCAAGACTAAGCTCACTATGAGGTTACTCTCTTTTCCCCTTCTCAGTGCCTTCCCTCTAATGGCAACATTCTCCTTACTCTAGCTCACCACTCAATGACTTTAGCCCACCTCATGGAGTATTTCCTTTCTCCTGGATAATTATGAGTTCCTCTGGAGAATTTCTCTTTTTTCTTGCTAACTAGATGCTCTCCCAATTCTATTTTGTATTTACCATTCTTAGTGTCTATTGTATCTCTTCATTCAGTCTGTAACCTCTTTCCCTAAGTAAATCTACTTTTTGCCAAAGAAAATGGTCATTGTGAATTTGTCACATCTTTATTAGGAACTTGGAATTGTTATTCTGACCTCATCAAAACCACTTCAATATCTTCACCAAGAACCATCCAAACAGCATCATGAAGAGTTGGATATGACTGAAATGACTCAACAACAAAAGAAAATTACCAGATCAAGTCAATGGACAGAAATTTCTCACCTAAGAAAATCATAGAGAACTAGATAGTGAAAAGAAAAAAAAATGTTGGCATTGGATGGTATCTTGGGCAATTGGTATTTCAGTAATCTGTGCAGAAGAGTTTGCTATACCTGAAGGAATATCATCATCCTCTTGATGGAAAACTTTCCTTTGCATCTCTGTCTCTCTGTCTGGACCTTCTCATTGAGGGTTAAGGTCATCTCCTGGGTCTGGCTAGCTACTGTATCATTTTTTTATTACCCATGTCCACTTTTAAATTATTGGTCTTTCAGTCAGTGGATAAATGGACTGTGTATTAGAGCTCTCTTTTGTACTATCAATTAATCATTTGAAATTTCTTAATCACCTACTGTGGGTCAAGCACCCATAGTGTCTTCTGCAGAGATTTGGACAGAGAAAGGGAAGTACAGTAGATCTAGTTTAAATAAACTTACACTGTACTCTACAATAATTTAAAAATGGATATGGATAAGAAAAAAAAGAAACAAGTAAACCATAGTAAGTGTTGTGCCACAGTTCCATGTCTCAGTTTCTTTCAATTGTTCTGTCTCAGTTTTCCTTAATTGTTCTGCATCAGTAGCAATCCCCCCCTTCTTCTGACTATCAGGAATAATTGGGCTAGCATTCCAAAGAGTCATAAAACCTCCAGATGGCCCATCTCAAACACCTAGACATACCTTTTATCTTTATGGTCTCAGACTCAGTATCTTCTAGCTTCTTCAGTAACTTCCTTTCCTCAATGCCCCCAACCTGTCAGAACTGAATTGATAGTCCTTTCCTGGAACTCCAATCCCCCCCAGGGCCCTACCCCACCCTCTGCCTATTCTTTGTCCCCTGAGGGCCAGGAGCCCTATAAGAATCCTTGAAGCAAACTACTAACTGCTGGATACAGTGAGATTCAGACGGCTGGTTAATGGCTGCCAATCTAAACTCTCAATGGACTGGGTGCTTTGAGACAAGAGTCCCATTTAGTCCCACTCCATAGCTATGGATTCTAAACCCTCCATTAACATCAATAAAATATTACCTAGTCTCCAATCTGTAGTACTGCCTCAGTTTCTTTTGGAGCATTACATTTGGAGCCCCCCACAAGATATAAGATCTGAAAGTAGTATTGCACATTGGAAACTAACAGGTCTCCTCCTGGAGCCTTGGGGTGGCTGGATTTGGGCTTTTTTTTAGGAAGACCGGCCCTCTAGCTTGTTCCAGAGTCCCTCAGGGAGAGCAGCTTCAGCCGCAGCAAGAGTTACCATAGGAAAGTCTCTTTTTAAGTCTGGGTGCCTTTGGGCACAAGTAAACCCTTGCAAGGTAAGTTCTTTCTCTGTCTGTTTGGGTGTTGACACACTGATTGGTCCCCAAAAAAGAAATATGAAGAACTAAAGATTGGGGCTGATGAGCTATTTTCAACCAATTTTATTTTTCATTAATCTGGGAGATGCCAATTGGATGCCATGTGGCATCATCTGGTTCTGGGTGTCTTAGGACACAAGTCTGAGTGCTTTTAGAGCAATATCTGGGTCTGGGTACTTTTGGGCACAAATCTGGGTGCTTTTAGAGTACTATCTGAGAGCACTATCTGGGTCTGGGTGCCTTTGGGTACAATTCTGAGTGCTTTTAGACCGCTATCTGGTTCTGGGTGCCTGTTGGCACAAGTCTGGGTGTCTAAGGACATGAATCTGAGTTCTGGGCACTCTCTGTGAAGGTAGAGAGGGCACCAGCCTGAAGCTTGGGAGCTATTTGAAAGTCTCAATTTAAATTCCTGAAAGGGAGAGAGAGAAAAACTCCTTTCTTCTCTCATACTCTCATAGCATTCCTAAATAGCAAGAGTTTGCTCCTACCTTGTATGTGTTAACTGTTGCATCTGTGTGGTCAGTGTTTGTGACTTGTCTTTTGATTTAGGGAACTCTATTAAGTTTTAAGGACAATAATTAAGAAATGTGGCAACTGGTCATTTCAATGTTTTAAAAAATGCTTGTGGTTTTTAATTTCTTATTGGAGTTAAGTGTTTGCATTAATTTGAAAAGTAGCAGGAATAGAAAAGTTTGGCTACCTTTAAAATGCTAGCAGAGTGTTTTTTTTCCCTCCCAAAAAGCCTGCTACAAGAAAAAAGGGGGGAAGAGAGCAATAAAATACTCATATCTGATTGGGATTTATAGCTCTGCCTGAGGGGAAGTAAGAGAGAGAAAAAGGAAGTTGATGTCAATTAGTATTGGAGAAAAAAAAACTTGGAAAAAAGTTTTGGGAGACCCATTGTAAAATGTGTATGTGTGTATGTGTGTGTAGGCATGTATACATACAACCAAATGATAATTCAGTTTGCCTGCAACATTCAATTGGAATTTAGGAAATTTATTTAAGTGAAGAAAAAAATTGAGGCAAGTCTTTTAAAAGTTGAGTGGGGGAGGGAGAAACATGAAGGTTCTTTCTCCAAGGCAAAGATTTAACCCACCCACCACTTTTGACTGCTTCTTTAGAAAAGAACCAAAGAGTGTTTTTAAGGGGACAATTCACTTTTACATGGTGCTAATTGACTGAATATTTGTTTACTTAAGTACATGATTGCCTCCTTGTTTAAGGAATATGATAACAAATGTGATCTATAATTTGGTAGGGTTATTTCCAAAAGTTTAATTGATATTTTTAAGAATCTTTCAGATTCTTTTATGTGCAAATAGGATATTCTGTATAAGTTTTAATTGATTGTATTGAGTCATCTTAAAATTGTATTTGTTTTCTAAAGGGACTCTGAGAATTATAGTTTTTGCCTCTTGTCCCTTTGAAAGTTTCTGTTCTGGACAATAGGCAATTTAGAATTTTTTTATGTATTGAGTATTTTAAAAGCAAAATGATCTGTAATATTCCCCTTATGAAACAGCTACTCTGATATGTAAGATAAGTCCCAGAAAGTTCATGGGGCAAATCTGTTACCATGACTATATAAGGTCATGGTAAATGCCTGCTTAGGATTCATCTGAAGCTTTGGTTAATGGGATTTGTTATTGGAGGTAAAATTTCTTGGGCTTGTAGCTAATATTATTTAGGAGTTTTAAAGTTCTACCTTCTGTAAGGGACAATTACCTGGGGTAAAACTGAGTTAAGGCTATTTTATCCTGTGTCATGTATGTGCTGAAGAATCAGTTTTGACTGATTATACTATGGTATGGTCATGTCCCTGTTTTTCCTCCTGTAACAAATTTCTATGATCAGAGCAATAGTCAATAGGAATCATTGATGCAATTCAATTATGTCATATCTTACTGTTTTCAATATGGTTATATGTAATCATTATACTTAGGCACATGAGTATTTAGCCTAATCCTCTGTTACTAGATATTTGTGTCTGTAGGTATTCTGGTCTTGAAAGGTTTCTAAATAATGAGAGGACAATTGGCACAGTTGTCTGTGAGACCTAATTGCTTTTTGTTTATGGGGACTACAGCTGACAAACGTTTGTCTGTCCTATGAGACAAACGTGTCTTCTTACATGGGAAGCTGCTGGCAAATCTATGCTGGCTTCTCCACATTTTGTAGCAGTCCTTGTGAACCAGTCTTTCTACCTCAGACTGTTCTAACCTTAATTTGTTAATTTGTTTTTTGATCTAGATTTTGGTCAACTTACAGCCATACTGACCTGCTTCTGAATAAGATCACTGCCTACTTTCACCACGTCCAACCCCTTCCCTGGAAAAGAAGTTCACTTCACCCGTCTCAGCATGAAGCAGCTTTTTAAAGAGACATCACACCTGTTCCAAATGGACATTTTGCCTCATTGATTTGGGAGCAACAGAGGATAGTTGATGACTGACTGTTAAAATCTGTGTATTACTGTACAATCCTGATTGGGTCCCCTATTGCTGTTTTTTGGATTTAAGGACGGAAAATGTTGGGTTAGGATTGTGGGTGACTGTTACTATAATGGATAGTTTGTATCTGCATTATCTAATTGATCACAATGTTCCTTTCAGGATATGTAATTGTTTGAGGGATCTTTAGTTCCAGAGTGGAAAACCCTACTATACTAGTCTATTAAGTGAGATGAACTTGACAACTAAAGCCCTATTTACTCTTCCTTGGATGATTCCTTTGGTGGAAAAAAGTAGAGAGGAATGAGAAATAGGGAACCAGGAAAGCTAGAAGATTTTTCCCAGAAGTACCTGAAAAAATGGGAACCACTGGTGCCCCTAGTTTCCTATTCACTTGGCCTTAGACATTCCTGCCCCACCCCTAACTCACCAGTTTAAATTGGAAGCCCTTCCAGCAGTCCATTTTTTGTTTCTTCTGCTTTAGTTTATTATTTAAACCCCAACCTGGTTCTGCTTTAACTTTAAACTCCATTTTTCTTTTGGAATTGCCCTGACAGACTGAGTTTCTAGAACCATTTTCTGAATCCTGGCAGTCTCTCTGATCCACTTCTCCAGTCCTATAATCCCACTTCCCTAATTAGTATTTCATCATCCTCCAAAGATGTTGCAATTTGGGTATCAGGCCTCTAAGTTTGTGGTTTGCCTGCCTTGATGGTCTAAATGTGCATACTCTGACCATTTCTATAGCAGTGTTCCCCAACCTGTCTGTTGTTCTGGGCAGGGACAGGTGGAGCAATTTCGGGCCTCACACTTCCCCCTTGGAGTCGCTGATGGCCATGCAGTGTCCCTCCTAGAGGGGCTAGCACAGCTGCCTTGAGTACTGCTTCTCCCTCTGCAGGTAGAGGCTGAGTGCACACAAACTACTTTAGACCTGACATTGAACTGTCCATCTCAAACTGGATTCCCTGGCTGAGATGGTGCTCCAGAACTGCAGAAGACCTAAAAAGCTTGCAATATGGAGGACTATGGAAGGCTGTTAATGGATCTGGGGTTATCAGGGAGAGACTTGCCATCACCAAAGGTCCTTGCACCTTTTCTAGTTTTATTTTGGTTTATCTGCTCCTGGTAGGGTCAGTCAAAATTATAGTGCTAAGACCTTCTGGGTATCTGAGAGAAGGTGATTCAATGATTTGAATATTCAGGAGAGAGTGTGTGGAATGTTGCGCCACAGTTTCCATGTCTCAGTTTACCTTAATTGTTTTGTCTCAGTTTCCTTTAATTGTTCTGCCTTGATAGCAACTCCCCCCTTCTGACCATTCAGAGATAATTGGGCTGCAGAGTTATGGCCTCTAGTATTGCAAACAGTCATAAAATCTCCAGATGGCCTATCTCAAATACCTGGACATTCAATTTATCTTTTGGCTTCAGACTCAGTGGCTCCTAGCTTCTTCCCAAACTTATCAGAGTTTATGATCCTTCCTCCAATACCCCCAACCTGTCAGAACTGAATTTATAGTCCTTTCCTGAAACTCCAATCCCCCCAAGTCCTCTGCCTCTTTGTTCCCCTGAGTGCCAGAGCCTTATAAGAATTGTTGGAGCAAACTCATTAATTGCTGGATACTTTATGTGTTTTTTGTGATTTGGTCCAGACTTATTTTACATACATTTTACATACAAGAAACTTGCCTCTTCTGATGCTGGGTCTACCACTGATGTGAGGCATCTAGTATAATTACAATCTAAAAAGATGCTTGGGTTAGCAGACGACATTTCAAACCCATCCTCTTGTTGTGCCACAGTTCCCATGTCTGTTTCCCTCAATTGCTCTATTTTCAGTTTCCCTTAATTGTTCTGCCTCAATAGCAACCCCCCATACTTCCTGACCATCAGGAATAATTGAGCTAGCATTCCAGAGTCATAAAACCTCCAGAAGGCCCATCTCAAATACCTAGGCATCCCCCTAATCTTTTGGCTTCAGACTTAATGTCTCCTAGATTCTTTCCTAGATTCTCAGAATTTATGATTTTTCCATACCCCCAACCTGTCAGAACTGAATTGATAGTCCTTTCCTGGAACTCCAATCCCCCTCAGTACCCTACCCCTCCTTCTGCCTTGTGAGCTCTTTGTTCTGAGCACTGGGAGCCCTATGAGAATCTTGTAACCAAACTTACTAATGGCTGGACCTTCTTGAGATCCAGTTGGCTGACTAATGTTTGCCATTCTAAACTCTCAATGGACTTTGTGCTTTGAGACAAGAGTCCCAGCAGTCCTGATCCAGAGCTGTGGATTCTAAACTCTCCAATTAACATCAATAAAATATTAACTGGTCTCAATGTGTGATACTGCCTCAATTTCTCCCTTGAGCATTACACTCTTTTTTTTTTCTTTTTGCTGAGGCAATTGGGATTAAGTGACTTGCCCAGGGTCACATAGCTAGTGAGTGTCTTGAGATCAGATTTGAACTCAGGTCCTCCTGACTTCAGGGCTTGTGCTCTAACCACTGCACCACCTAACTGCCCCCATTACACTCTTTTCTTAGCTATAATGACCTACACCACAACTGTCATTTAAAAAGATTTTCAAAGCAGCAATTATTTGATTTGCTTTGTATTGTGATTTGTGTTACTGAACCTGACCTATAAAGAGCTCTTTCCATTCATACAAACTAGTCTAAATCCCATATCTATTTATATTTGAGGACTTTCCTCCTTTAAATTGTACAAAATTAGGGCCATAATCATGGTTCCTTTATTAAATGGGTAAAATTAAATACATGCCTTAGGATTCTAGAAGAAAAGAAAAAAAGGCAAAACTATTTTTTTTTTTTTTTGCTGAGGCAATTGGGGTTAAGTGACTTGCCCAGGGTCACACAGCTGTTACATGTCTGAGACCAGATTTGAACTCAGGTCCTCCTGACTTCAGGGCTGGTGCTCTATCCACTGCGCCACCTAGCTGCCCCAAGGCAAAACTATTATTTTAGTGTGCCAAAATATAAAAAGTACTCATTTTTAAAGCTAATAATTTTATATGCATGTGCAATATGTTATGTTCCTCTTTATGTATATCACTAGATAATTAGGCTTGATTGCCAGACTTTTAAGATTATATTTTTAAAATCATTATTTAACTATCTTATTCTTTTCAGGTTTGAATATGAACATGGCCTTCAAAATGAAAGAAAGCAGCCAATATGCCCCCTCAGGATTAAAAAAAAAGAGGTAGAATATGAAAGTGATGTTTTTCTATTTTAACATTCCTAGAGATATCCTGGGTGTCCTAGAGATCAACGCAGATGCACTATTTTGCTTAGTTGATGGTGGACAATTTTAATTCTATTGCTAACATTTACAATTAATTCATGATTTTAACACTGAACTTCATAAAAGATTCAGACATTGAGATATTTTCTGGCTATCATTTTAAAGTCTTGAATTGTTTCTTATAAGGTAGGTCCTGATTGTATTTAATACAGAAATAAGTTCAATAAAAACTCATTTAGAATATAGTGCATGTTGCAATATAGACAGACTATGTCTATCTTGAGATTCAAAGAATTTTATAATTTTTATGTATTTTATAAAATTTTGGTGTAGCATTTCTTATAAACATGAAAAGGGAGGGAGGGAGGACAACTAAAAATTTAGGTTAGTAATTTGTACAAAATACAAAAGTTATGTATCTATCTATATATATATATATATATAAATATACAAAGTATTCACCAAAATAATGGTTGGTTTTGACTAACATGGGGTATATAACAGTGTTTGTTGTGCCACAGTTCCCGTCTCAATTTCCCTTAAATGTTCTACCTCAATTTCCCTGAATTCTGCCTCAATTTCCCTGGTGGCAACCCCTCTTCCTGGCCATTAGGACTGAGATAATTAGGGCTTGGAGCTCTGGCCACTGGCATTCCAAAGAGTCATAAAACTCTAGACGGCTTATCTCCTATGTTTGGGCATGTCTTTCTGGTCTCAGACTCAAGTGTCTCCTAGCTCCTTATCAGAATTTTCTCCATACCCTCAATCTGTCAGAATTGAATTTATGGTCCTTTCCTGGAACTTCTATCCCCCTCTTTGCCTTTGTTTCCCCAAACACCAGAACCCTATAAGAGTCCTTGGAGCCCCTCACTCCCTGCTGGATGCTTTGAGACAAGAGTCCCATTCAGCCCCATGGCCATGGATTCTAAACTCTCCACTACTAGCAATAAACTATTAAAAATCTCTAATCTCTATCCTGCCTCAGTTTCTCCGGCATTATATAAATCTCCTTAGTTACAATGTGTAAACATTAGCATCCATTCCAATTCACAGGAGATACAAATGATCCCAAAGTAATGTCAACTCTGGGCCATAGTCATGATGATTTCTTTATTCATGTAGGGGAGATGGGGGGAGAGGGGAGTGTGGGGAAGACACCAGTAGGACCTTGCTCAATAAGTTAGAATTAAAACTAAATGGAGAAAAATCAGATTAAATTCCAATAGTACTTAACATTTTGGTACTGAGCCAGTTATAAGATAATGGTAGGATTGGAGGGAGAGGATTAGGGACTTTAATTTTTATACAAATATACATATATATGTATGTATGTGATCTGAATTAGCAAAATTTAGCATATGTGTATATATGCTATATATACCTATGGGGGTTATTGGAGGGGGAAGGCAAGACTTGTTTTGGGAGATTAGAAATAATTAGTTTTTAATGGTTTTTGTTGTTGATTTTCTGTATGCTGCTTCCTTTGCTAACCTAATTGTGAAGCTATACAGGGTCTTTAACTGTATGTGTTTAG
Organism: Myrmecobius fasciatus; assembly: GCA_023553655.1. NCBI lineage: Eukaryota > Metazoa > Chordata > Mammalia > Dasyuromorphia > Myrmecobiidae > Myrmecobius > Myrmecobius fasciatus. The sequence goes on along the minus strand of JAJPUD010027419.1, from coordinate 3,757 downwards.
ATGTTCTGTGTGCATTGTGCCTAAGTAAGTATATATAAGACCACGTCAGTATAAACAGAAAATTATTTCTTGGGCTTTTATTAATAGTATACACATTTATATATGTTTGCAGAGAAAACATGACTAAATGTAATAGTTTAGAAAATGGGAGGAGGTACTTTGTTTTAAAGTTTGTTTTAAAAAAGTAAAGTTTTATAGACTTAAAAATGTAGGGATTAAAATTATTCCATCTACAATAACATAGACTGAGGTAAAAGTCTGAGCCAATAGCACTTTATTAAGGGACCCTCAGATCTTCCTCATGATCTGAGATGCCACCTCCCCTTAGGACTATAATTTTATAGAGTTACACTTATGCTCAATATAGAACAGTAATTTCATTGGTTAACATATAATACGTAGGCAAAAAAAAATATGAATACCAGCAGGGTCACAAGTTGATAGCTATCACAATCAGTGACCCAAGTGGTCATAAGACAGTCATCTGCTCCTACTGGACAAGTCATTAGTTTAGAGGGACTTTCTATGTAGTTATAATCTCCGTCACACTGGGCTTAGCCACCCCACAGTAAAATAAGGGTATAGGGTCTTTAGTTACTAGCTTCCTATATGGAAGTGAACTTAGAATCTGCTGCTCACAGCTCTGGGTCCTTATATGCAGAACTTTGATTGGAATAGTGTAAGAGTCCAAATGAATTGTTTCTCTCATTCCCCTCTTCAATTCACAGAAAGATGCCAGTCTTTCTAGGGATTGTTACAGTCTAGATGCATGGAGGGCAGTTCTCCATGGGCGACGCAAAACCAGAAGGGGGAAGTCCCCTTACTGAGGCGCAAAGGTGACATTAGAGAAGAGGGAAATGGTTACAACTTACAACATACTGATTTAGTTCCATGTGATTAAACATTAACTCATAGTATCTTAAATATACAATGAATATCTGAGGTGACTTTCTCAATAACAAGAATCATGTAGGAGAGGAACCTCCTAGCAAAACATCCTACAAGATATGAAAATTGGGAGTCCCCAGGGCATTTGGTCAGGTACAGCAACACAAAAATTGTCTGTCCTACATACAAATTCTGGAAGTCTTCTGAGTTTGTAAAAAAGATTCAAGAAATTTTGACAAATAGTCATTCCATTATGATAATGTGAGGCCTCTGACGCAGTCCTATGGTCTTCTGGTCTTTTGGAGATCTCTCCTCTTAGGAATACTGGAATAAGTGGGGCCTCAAAAAGCATAATGGATTTACTTCTCCAGTTCAGGTCACTTGCAGAGGTCCCCTTCTCCATTAAAAATATTTTACAAAATAGATCTTAATAGTTTGCTATTACAATAACCAGGTCAGGTAGTGAAAGCTAGCTCAAACTTTCATAGTATTAATATGACGATCACTAGACCAGAGAATTTACATTATATATTGGCAAGTTCAAATAACTGAAAAATTAAAAAATTCTCAACCCAGAATTTATATTTAGAGTAAATAACTAATCCTGTTATAACTATTAAATCCAATTGAAAAATTATCACTCCAGCTATTTTCTTTAACTGTTCATCCCTCCCTTAGGAGGATGAGATTTTGCTAGGAAATAATAGAATATTTTTTTAAATTGATGATGACTCTTGATATGCAATTGAATTCATTTAAAAATTGCCAAAATAATTCCAATTATCAGAAGTTGGGGTATATGATGGACAAATGCATTAAGTGGTCAATTTTAAGACAGTGTACAAACTTTCAAGATGTGCTTAACCAAGTGGTAATAACTCAAATAATATTGGCTTTTCCCATTTAGGCTACACAATGTATTCTGTCATTCTCTTTATTTAAAACCAAAACTAAAGATGTTTTTGCTAAATAATAGAACAATTTGTTCCTATAAACTGTTCCATTAATACCCAATTATCCTCACATTAATTTAGGAAGGACTAAAATTTAGGCTCAGATCTTATGCCTGTATCTTATTGTAATAGTTCAGATAGCTCCAGTATTTAAAGATTTAAATTGTCTTTACATTGATAACCTGCCATGATTATATAAATTTGCCACAGAAAGAAAATAGGGACATTATACAGTAAGGGAGCTTCCTTACTTCCTTAATTTCATGTCAATTCCAGACTAGAATATATAGAAAGCCAATTTTACTGATGAACTATTTTCCATTTTAGAGGAAATGTCAAACTGTTTAAATTGAATCAGAAGGGAAGCCTACCTTAGTTCATGCCAAGAATCATTCTCCCATCCTTCCCCATGAATACGCCACCTATAATTCATTAATGTTAACACCATAGGATTAGTGGCAGGATCATTGGCCTAATAGGATTCCTTGATGATCATACCTGGAATCATACTCAGAATAATATCAAAAACAGTCCCATGAGGAGTAACTATGCTACAAGTTTATCTAATAATCATAGTTTCATAGCTTTAAGTGGATTCAATTATTATGGATCATATGTTTTTGATATAGATGTAAAGTACAAGGTATTTTTATTTTATATTTCTAAAGCAAGTCATATTCTTAGGTAAGCTCTAAAGGGGCTTCTTTCCTTCTATGTCTAAGGTGTCAAAACTTAATTTAAACTCAATATAAAAGAGAGCTTATAAGAATAATTAGTTATTAAAATACAAAATTTACCTAACACTTCAGATAATTAGGTGGTTGAAACAATTTTTTACATGTAAAATTCTTAATCCAATTTTGGAAATTGCGTCATATCTATTACTAATCATATTATCATGATGAAAGAATGTTATAGGGTGGTTTCTCATAAATTAAATAACCCACCAATTGTAAGCCTTCATGGTCTCCATTATCTGTAATTCAAATAATTCAAAATGATCCCCCACTATTCTAGCATGTATAACTAATAACCACTAATGGAGTTTATCTTCTTTTTCTTATTCTTTTTTAAAATACTTATCCTTATCAATATAATTTGCTATGTTAGGGAAAAGGCAAGGACATAACAGCATTAGTCCTGTTTTAATTTCAGGTATGAGTCTTAGGATGTCATGGCCAGGTTCAGAATTAGCCAAGTAGGAAATTTCCTTATTTACCAAGATGGGAATGGGTCAAAAGAATCCTACCTTCACCTTTGCAAGGTCGTTCTCTCAACTTTCCCAGAGACAAGACATCCACCTGTGGCAGCCTTCAGACTGCAGGGGCACATGGCATTTTCCTTGAATGATGAACCAGTAGCCTTATGTAGGGTTAAGACACTTATACCTGGATTAAAGACTAAAAATTGAAGTCCCAAGAGACTCTCCCTCAAGCAGCAAAGTTTTACTAATTACAGCGTAGGGATAGATAATTGTTGTTTTTCTCATAGAATAGCCTCAAAAAAACTAGAATTTTTTAAAACTATTCACAAATTTCATCTATTAGCAACCACTGCAACTATCATTCCCCCTACTGCATTGGTCCACAGATAAAGCCAAAAGGAGAACATCAGACTATTTCTAGAATACATTTTAGATAAGCATGAGAGTCCCGCAGCAGAGTCCATGTAGATGAGTAGGTCGTACCTGGGAACCCAATTTCCTTGGTGAAAGTTATGGTATCAAAAAATAGCTATGGCTTTAGAACTAAGGATTAGTCAAGGACTAACTTGTGCACAATAATGATCTTTTATAAGTGCTTAAAGAGGGGTACAAACTAGCAGTCAATGTGATTAGAAAGGCAAGCTGATAAAGCTGCAGAAATTGAGCAAGTACTTGTCATACAAGTTGCCACTAGGGTGGTATCTGAAGTAAC
>JAJPUD010027418.1:0-14073 GCA_023553655.1 Myrmecobius fasciatus | reverse complement strand
CACTCATATGTTTTGCAAATAAAAAGCTTTATTAAAAAAAAGAAAACATTATGAAAGGCAAAATGAATAATTTTGATTATATTAAATTAAGAAAAAATTGCACACACTAAAACAAACAGAAAGAAAATTAAAAAACAAATACAAAACTGAGGGAAAAGTCTTTCCAGAAAATATTTCTGATAAATGTCTCATTTCTAAAATACATAAATAACTGTCAAATTTATATGAATACAAGTCGTTTCCCAACTGATAAATGGCTAGAGGATAGGAAGAGATAATTTTCAGCTGAAGAAATTAAAGCCATTTATAGTTATATAAAAAATGCTCTAAATCAGTATTGATTAGAGAAATGCAAATTATAACAACTCTGACATACCACCTTACACCTTGAGATTGGCTAAAATGACAGGGGAAGGTAATGATAAATGTTGTAGGGAATGTGGGAAAACTGGGACACATTCACTATTGGTAGAGTTATGAAACAATCTGACCATTCCAGAAAGCAATCTGAAACTCTTCCCAAAGGCTATAAAACTGTGCATAACTTTTGCCCAGCAGTTCCAATAATGGGTCTATCTCTAAAAGTACATTTTCAGAAAATTAAGAATTAACAGCCAAAGAGAAAATGATGATTAATTACTGTTCCTAGATTATATTCTAAGAAGAAACAATAATATTTCTGAGCATGTGCTTCCCAAAAGCATATTTGGAAAAGCGATTAAAAAATAAGAAGATGCCTTTTCCATGGAGTAAAATTAAGTTGTTTAGAAATTAAGGCTAAAACCACAAAATAGGATAATTTTCTTTACAAGAAAATTGTCCAAGATGCACTTATTTGGCTATTTTCAGGACTGCACTTTGAAACTAACACTAAGTGTATGAAGACATATTCTGTGCATGTGGTAGATAAATCTCTAGAACTTTTCTTTCCATAAAGAGTCCTTGGAGAATTTACAGAATTGTCTGCAGTCAATTGCAATTCTGAAGTTCCACATGGTTACAGCATTTTTATTTCATTAACACCTAATTTACAAGCACAAACCATTCTAAATGTATCAGAACAGATGTAGGAAATAATTATAATTTAGATTGAAATCTCCATCTTCTATTCAAATATTTCAAAGACCATCTATCTTAAGAGAAAACAGTTTTCCTAATACATTTATGCAAGGGGATTTTGAAAGAGAAGTTTTTAACTTGAAAAAAGTGTAATAAAATCTAAAAGTTATGGTTCTCATAACATTAACTTACCTATATTGCACAGATGGGCAATACCTGTTGTAATCGGCTATATTCTTTACTAGAGGATATGTGCAGCATAGAAAAGATTCTCTTCATCTATTTAAATAAGCATTTTCATGGCAACCTCCTACCATAGCTCCTGGATATTAAGTTTAATGCTTTGAGAACTCCATTTTAATTTTTTTCCAAAACAACTGAGATCATTATGCTTAATTGAGTCTGAATTTAATTTACTAGGTATAACTACACCCACACATTTAGAAAATGTTCAGCTAATTTGTTGGGGAATTTTCTCTTTGTACTTTTTTCCCCCTTCTTGGGTAGGGTACTAAGGGCCAGCAAATGGATTTTGATATCTTGATCAGAACATGATTGGCATTGAGAAATTCCAGTATTTCCTGAGTATTCCCTACATTTTCCAAGGTTTGCTGATGATTTATAATAGAAGAGAATTTTTGGGAGCATGGAGGGGTTGGATTACTTTTCAATGGTCAGAGAACCACTATATGCCAACAATTGAGCTTAGATCCAGAAATCATTAACTCTAGCCCTGTTGCTTTATATATTTCCTCAGAGCATTTGCCAGTTTGAGTTTAGAGAAAAAGCAAGAAGTGTCTAGGATCACCAAATAAAATCAATATATAAATTCAATACTAAAGAAAAATTTATTGATCAAGCATCTGACCAACTGGTAAGGATTAATAAAAGTTGATTATTCAAAATTGAAATTATGAATTGAAATTACGAAATTGAAAGATTCTATTGATTGCTTTCTTGTTTTTTTCCCAATTTGCTCTACTTTTCACATTTAATAGAGATCAATATTAATCATGAACAGATCTGTTTAAGGACATCCTCTGCTGAAGCTTATTAAATAATAGTGTATTAGTTATTTAATAAAGTCCAAAATTCTTAGTTTTGGCAGGAAATCATCTCTACAATCTGGCACTCCCCTTTCTTTCCAGACTTCTTTCCAGACTTCTTTCACATTAGTTCCTTTTTAGGAATATTTTATTCTAATTAAACTATTTTTTCATGTCACACATATCCCATAGTTTGGAAGCTTTCTTGAACTTGATTTCCTTGTTCCCTGTTCTTGAAATACCAACTTTCATTATGTCTTTCAACTGAAACTCTATCCATCCTTTAGGTCTCAGATCAATTACATTCTTACTGATGATCAACATTGATCTTGATTATCATCAGTGCTCCCTATGGACAGATATTGTGCTTCATTTTATCTTTGCTTCCTTACCTTCTCCCAGAACCTAATGCATTTCTCTCTGCAGTGTGAAGGACTAATAAATATTTACATAGTGTGAATAGTCCTGAACTTTGAGAGCAAGAAATTGCAGAATTTATTCTAACTTGTAGTATATTTTTTCATTAGCATAGTGTACAAAGTACTGTCAATCCCTTCTAGCCAGTTACAGTCACTCCTCTTTTTGTTTTGAGGGAGATAGAGCATTCCACATTCTGAAAGGATGACCTGTCTCAGCAGAATGTGCATACAAAACCTTAGACTGAAGGACAACTTCATTCATAAAATCAACTCTACTTCACTTGCTCTTAATGTCAATGCTACATTCACCATTCCACCTGTTTACCAGAGAATACCTACTTATTCCCTTGCATGATCTTTCTAAGGCATGAACCATAAAACTTATTCTTCTTTTTAGGATTGTTAACCCTGATGTTCTCTGAGCTTTGGTTGCTAAGACATTAGAATAGATTTAACATTAAACAAATAAACTATTATTTAGAAAAACAAACCACAGAAAAACGACTTTTTTCCTTTTATTACACAGAAGTAGTTCTGAAAGTTGAGAGCAATGAGGGTGGAGAGATGAGGAGGATGGCACATTTTATACTTAAAGCTATTCTCAACTTCTCCATCCATTGAAGACTCATTGCACTGAATTATGTGCGAAGGTTTACTAACAAACAAAACCAAAGAGAATGAATATTTTCCTACCTTAACTGAAATTATTGCTTCAGGCTCTGACCATGAATTTCAATGAACCTGCAAAATGAGCAAAATAAAAATGTAACAGGTATTAACATTTTACATATGATAATTTTTTGCAGGTGAGCAAGACCTCAACTTTTGTACTCCCAATCAGGAGAGGTGGCACCCCTCAAGAAAAACAAAATGGAAAATTAAAAAAAAAAACAAAATCATTAGAGTTGTGATTCATTTAGATTAAGGATTAAATTAAAAATTAATCATAAATATATCCATTAAAATATACATAATATATAGAGGCCCATGGATTGAATAAGAAATTCAATGTAGTTTTTAGGAGTAGAAGCACATGTATTTCCCCAAACAATTAATAAGCAAGCAATTATTAAGCACTGTACATGATAGACACTGGAGTTACAAAAACAAAAGCAAATACTCTTTGAATGCAAGTAGCTTACATTCTGGCAAAAAAAAAAATAACTCTAGAATAATGTTTATGTTTTCTCTTTAGTTTATATATAATACGAAATATTTTATTATATTTATAAAACCTTATTTTTTTTCCTTTGTGTTCCAACATGGGAGTAAAATAGGTTTCATGAAAACAATGTCAATAAAGTGTGAACTATAATAGGTCCTAGACCATTCAAACAAGTTTGAATATTTTTCTAGCAACTTTGTACCTTAAGGACTGATTACTTGTGTGATAATTCATTCATTATAAAAAAGTTAACCAACAGAAGACAGGTTTAAAAAAAATTCTCATGCTTTCTTTTGTATTGTTCTCTCTGTGTGTGTGTGTGTGTGTGTATAAAATAAAAAATGTTTCTAAAATGGGATAAAATTATTATTTTTTAACAGAAAATTTAAGCCAGAGCCTACTTTCCTTGGAGAAAATTCTCTTCTTCAATCCTAGTTTGTAGAGGAACTTTTAAAATTTATCCTTGATATATATGCTCAGTAAACTTTTTATAGTCAAAATTAATTGATGTCCACTAATACTTTACATTTTGTAAATGTTACCTTGTAAATTGATATAAGGGAACACACTGGGTGGAAACTGGAAGGAATGCCCATAGATTGGGGAATAACTGAATAAGTGGTGATATATAATTGTAAAGGAATAACTTTTTAATACTATTAAATAATACTATTTTGTTATAAAAATTACAGGATATTTTCAAAAACCTGAAAAGAATTTCATGAACTGATGTAAGATAAAGTAAGCAGACTAGGCAAATATGTACATAGTAACATCAATATTGTTAGATGATCAATTATGAATGACAGCTATTCTCAGAAATACAGTAATCAAAGACAGTTCTAAAAGACTAGTGATGAGAAATAATATTCATCTCCAGTGAAAGAATTGGAATATGAATGCATATTGAATCATATTTTTAAAAAAAATCTTAAATTTTCTTTTTCTGGTTCTGTTTTCTTTCACAGATGACTAATATTGAAATGATTTTCATGACTGTAAATGTGTAACCTGTCTTAAATTCTTCCCTTCTTAATGAAGGGAGAGAAGAGGGAGGAAGAGAAAGCATTCTGAATTCAATTTTTTCCAAAAAAAGAAAATTAAAATAATTTTATATGTAATAGAAAAAATAAAATATTTAAATCAAAAAAAAGACAAAGATTAGGAAGGATTCTAGCTCATAAAGGTTCTCAGAGAGCAATTTCATGGTAAGAATGTTGAAGAATGATCTATACCCTTTTTGAAAAACGATTTACTCATCCAAGTATATAAAGTCACCATTCTCTCTCTTTCTCTCCTCTCTTTCTTTCTGTCTCTGTCTTTCTTTCTTTCTTTCTCTCTTCTCTCTTTCTTTTTTTATTTCTCTGTCTTTCCTTTTCTCTTCTCTCTCTTTCTCTCTTTCTTTTTTCTCTCTCTTTCTTTTGCTCTTTCTTTTCTCCTCTCCTTCTATTTTTCCTTTTTTCATTCTTTAAAAGAAAATGTTCAGTCATGGTAAGATTTCAACAACAATCTATAATATACTCTTTCTTCCTGGTATCAATATTTTACTCTTTCAAGTGCATGTTTGCAAAGTTTAAACAATGGAAAAGAATATGAGAACAAACATGTGCTTGATTTATATTTTATTCACCATTTATGCAAAGATATGTGTCCATTACACACAGAGTATGTATTTTCATAGGATATTAAATACCTTTTTCCTTATATCAAGATGTGATGGAGGAAATGAAACACTGAAAAGCAAAATTGTCCTTAATTTATCCTGGTATATATGCCACAACTTATGTTCCCAACAATGTAAAGGAAAAGAGGGGATAAGGTATAAACTTTACAAAAACTCAAAATTTCCCTCAAGTTTCCTACTATGGAATCATGTATACACAAAAACCTGCTCATTTTCTGTATGAAACTAAGCTATCTAAATCAGATAAACTAAATTAAAAATTCAATGGGGATAGCCGCATCTCTAGGCCACTATCACTCATTTTATACAATTGTATTGCACAACGTATGTGCTTAGATGAATTTTGATCCATAATTTTTTTAATAAAAATATTTTCCTTGATTTCAATTACTATGAACATGAAAAACATACATATACAATTCTAACGTAGCCTGGTCCTAAATTCAGATCTATTTTCCCCATGTAGATACAGTTCTATTTCTACATGGTCAGTGGTTTTACACTGTGTGTGTGTGTGTGTGGGGGGCAGAGCAAGGATAATTTCACAGAAATTGCTTTGACCGTGGTCTTTGTAAAAGCCAACACCAGGTGCTTGTTGTTCATTCTATGCCAGCTCACTCAGTGAGCAGGCACAAGCAGAACTGGCAGTCCCTGCCTTAAGCTACAACCTAATCACCTACATTAAGCAAGTATAGATCACCTTCAGAAATTTTCCTATCTTTTCCTAATTCCTTGCTTCTCTATACCTTTATATGGGTATACAGTATTTTCAAAAATAACTGATATTTGTGTTTACTTGTATTCCCAGCTCACTTTTTTTCCCTCAGTATAGGCCCTAAGATATTTTGTTTACACGTCATGCAAAGTGGATGCATTTGCTAAAGTTAAATGGAAAGCAAACTATAATGTAAACAAATTAAACCAATAATTTTCTGTCAGTCTGAATTTTCAATTCTTCCCATCTTCAGCCTGTTAACCCTCTTTTTTCATAGAACTATAGTTATACCCAAAGGCTGTTTTCTATTAAATATTTATCTTTGTCTCAAAATAAAGAAGTAGAGGAAATAAAATTATCTCTAATTATCTTAATGATCTTATAGAAATTACCTGCAACTTCTGGTTGGTCATTTGTATAATACTTGATGGACTAGGCTCATGACATTCAAATCTATCCCTGAGTCACACACATTTGTCAGATATGTACGTTTTATTTTCCATATTTTTTCCCAACTTCAGCATCCCAACTATGTCCAAAAGACTGAGATAGGGTCAGCCACAAAACACTTTCTGATTCTTTTAATTTTCTCACCAGGTAGTAAAACAGAGTTACCTGTTAGAAAAGCTTCCTCCTAAATTAGTCGGCTCTATACTTTCACCATTCTTTGTCATGTAACATTCTGGGGGGGGGGGGAGACGAATTAAGGGGGAAAGGAAACCTATAAACTTAATTAGAAAAATGATTCAGATAAAGAACATTAAGAATTAGATTCTTTAATTTCTTTAGAAGTTTACATGACTGAGCTTTTTGTTCCACTGATTTATTTTGAGGGTTTTGATAATTTGTGGCTTACAGTTAAAGAGTTGGTAAGGACAGGCTTCCTTCTTTCCTATATTTTTCATTTTTTCCCATGAGATTGGATGTATTTTGTCCTCCAAATGTATTTTTTATTATTTTGTATTTTTAATTATGTTAATATGCTCTGATTAAAAATAATGAACATTTACCTAATTATTTAATTTGTTTTTCTAAAGAATATGTATCATAATGAAGTACAGCCTTTGGTTATGTAGTTATTTTTCTATTAAAATTTGATTTTAAAAAGATATTTTAAATTTGATTTTAATTAAATTTTGAATTTAAAATTGAGTAAATACTTTAAAAAATAGATATTTTTGTTCATATTAATGAAATAGCTCTGCAAATATGTTCTTCAGTATCATTTAAATAAATTGGGCAAGAGTTATATTTGGTTTAATATATTTTTAGCATTCTATAATCATGTAGAGGTTGTGGGATTTTTGTTATTTAGGTGATGATGATAATTTATTTCTATATATATAGTGTCATTTTATATGCATAAAATTAAACTTTGTCACAGTGACTATTTTTTTATTCAGTGATACTGTTTTTCTTTTTTTTTCCAAAAAGATACATTTTATTTATTAGTGAGAATATTCCACTTTACTTTTTCTATGTATTGTTGCTAATTTACTTATCAGGATCATATTTACTTCACAAAAGCTGGGTGGATTGCTTTCTTCCTTATTTTTGCTTTTATACATTTGTATTTGTATACATTTGTTCATATAGATGAGAATTCCATTTTACCCTCTCAGTTTTTTTTAATTAAATTAGCTGATGGTTTATCGATTTTGTTAGTCTTTGAAAGTCATTTGTTTTATCATTTCAATCATTATTTTACTTTCAATTTTATCTATTTATGTGAACATTTTTTGTATTTCTTCTTTTGGTATTGGAATGCACGGTCTTTGCAGTCCCTTTCAGATCTACCTCTGTGATTCTGTGACATCTTTGACATATAGCACCAGAAAAAACAATGGATATGGATTGTAGCAAAATTGATAGTTTACAAATGATCAGTATGATTATTGCCCTGATAATGATGAAATGCTAAAAATTCTAAAGGGAAGGCTCCTAGCCAATTGGATAAATAATTGACAAAAATGATGTAAAAACAGAGAAAAATGCTACACAAGATGAAAAAAAAAAAAAACCATGAATAGGTTAGTAGCTCTACTGTTGAAGAGGGTTCTTATATCTATGAGATAGCAGGTTCATTATAGCACTGAGTATTTTTTGAACATTAACAATATGTGTAATGGTTCTTACCTGGACTGAGTTTTGTGGGAGATGAAGATGAAAATGTAATATTTTTGCCTGCCTTCAAGAGCCTACAATTGAGGTAACACAAGAATTTGTTATGAAGCTGAATAATAACAAAATAGCATTACAATTGATTGCTGAATTGTAAGGTTCAAATTATAAGTGTATTTTCAATAGAAAGAGTGATCAACCAAAACTGGGGCTATAAGAAGTGGGTAGCAGGAGCTCTTGCAAGTTCACTAACTCATTTGATTTGATTTTGACTAGGCATGTAATACATGTCATATTAAAGGAATGTGTAAGAGAAAATATATGTCACATAATTTTATAAATCTGTTTTAATATTTAGCTAGTTAAAGATTGTCAGTAGCTGTTATCAATAAAGACATAATACATGCGTTGTGATAGTAAACCAATAATAAATTGTTATATATCTGGATATTCAGTGAAAAGTTGCCAAACTGCACAGCTATAAATTGGAAAACAATTTTATCTGCTTGACATAATGAAGTGTCAAAACAATGTTAATTTCTTTTTATTGTCTTAAATTAAGGAAGGTTAAAGTATGGATAGAAATCTTGGCTGTTCTGCTTTAATCTTTGGCATCTTTACACACACACACACACACACACACACACACACACACACACAACTACCTCCCTTCTTCCCTACCCCTCAATGAATTAGAAAAAAAAAAAACAAACAAATCAAATCAAAGCAGTGTTTTGAAAACATGGGCTTGCAACCTATCATTATCTCTCTCATATTCATAAAAGACTTAGGATTAAAACACCAGAATCTTTTTTCCCCATTTGAAAAGATATTTTAAAAATGTAAAAGTATTTTTAAAATTGTATTTTACATAATGTGACACATAAATTGCACACTGCTGAAGGAATTGTCTGTCTCCCTCAATGAAACCATTTTAATCTCGAGTTTTATTATCTGTTAAAATCTATTTAAACATAGGCATTCAATTTTACATGACTTGACATTTATGGGGAAGCTATTTTATAGCAGCGGGATTCTGAAGAGACAAGATCACAACAAATATTAATGATTATATGACACGTAGGATTGAAAAATATGGGGAAAGCATTATCTAAATATTCAGAGCTATTCACATACACATCAAAATTCTTTGTATGGGTCAGAGCCCAACTAAACTATATTTGGCTTTGGAAGTACAATTATGACATCTAATCTTGTAAATGTAGGTAATACAGATAAATAAAATAGGCTGGTTATTCTGGTCTAAGTATAATTAAAATATTTGTATTGTACAGAGGAATAGATACGGAGATTTTAAATTTAACATTTTTAAAGTTGGTACTTGAAGACTTTTTTTTTAAAGAAAATATAGTTGGCTTTACTTATTCAGAAACATACTGGAAACTATTTGATGCCATGCCTTAGACTATTCATGAAACTATGAGCCATTTTAGCTTCTGCTTAAATTTTAGGTATAAAACCCATAAGAAAAAAGTAACTAATGCACCCTGACTACCAGGAGGTAAAATTATGGTTCTCCTGCACTCTTTTGTCTAGGCAAAATGAGTAAATTTTTAAAGTACTTGATCAATTTACCTGCTTCACTTGGGGTTAAAAGGAACTAGAAAAAATGAATTTCATATCTGCAATTGTACAGTAATATAGGTCCTATATCTCTAACATACAACAATGCAAACTGGGATTTTTATGAACAAGTAATGAAAAAAATCACTGATTTTAAATTACACAGAACATTGTGCATGAAACTTCAAACCATCAATGAGCCTCTGAAAAATGAGGTAATTACTTAAAATAATTTGCATGTTAAGAGCTAATACAATATTGCAAAGTAAAGTCCAGTTGTGAAAGCAATGCATAATTTCCTGATTAATGTTTCATGCACAATATTCTTCCATGCTCTGTCAGATGCTAAATAACAATATGGCTAATCAATCTGAGAAGCCCATGCACACACTTGTGTGTGTGTGTGTGTGTGTATTTGTGTGTGAGTATACACATACATACACATACACACACAACACAAAACTAGTATGTGTCACATAGAAAATTAGCTCAGCCTCAATAGATCATACTTTGAAATTAATTTCAGATTTAGAGCATATTCGCTAACATATTGTGGTTTGTTTTTTAAAAGGCAATATATTGAGTTATCATTTGTCTCATTCTATACTTTCCAGTAACTAAAGATTAATGTATGATCACAAGAAGCCAATTTTTAGTTTGTAAAACTCAATCAGCTTTGATACTGAATAAAGCCTGTATTAAAATATTAAGGATGTAATATGTTAGTCTGGCAAAAGTTACAATTTAGGCTGTCTTCAGTCAGGAAAACTGAGCATGTCAGAGAAGTGTATGGCAAGATTCTCCAGTGAGAGATTACTAAATATTTTCTCTGACAAAGTAAAATGGAAAGAATTCCTCTAGGAGTAGAATTCACCTACCCTGTCAGTTGAAGACAGGGTGTCACAATAAACAAAAGGAAGGCAAGAGAAGAAAATCCAGAATAACAAATGAAAATGGTATAATAAGCAAAAATTGAGCTGAATAACATACCAGCAACTTAAAAATGGAATCTGCAATACTTTTATCCTGTATTAATGAGTTTTGAATTTTAATACTATCCCTTTCATTCATATAGACCTTCAATTATTATTTCCAAGTACAAGCAAGACCAATACCTTTTAAAGAAAAGTCACTTCAAATAGAGCAAATTAAAGGGAAACATATTTGTCTGTTTCAATTGCAGAACAAATCTGTAAGATTTTTAATCTTTGCAAAAAATGTCGAGATTTTTACCTTAAAATGTTAAACTTTTAATTTTAAATCAAACTGAATATTCAAGGAGGTAGACTCAACAACTGATATTTATTTAGTATTTTAATGTTTGCAAACCATTTTTCCCTCACATTAACCCCTGAGATTAAGTAGCTATTGTAAACCCCATTTTACAGTTGAAGAAACTCATAAGATAGGATGCTAAGTGACATACTTGTGATCCCACACCTGTTAAGCATAAGAGGTAAGACTCCATGCAGGTCTCCTGGCTTCTAGTCTAGAATTACCCCTATTAACGTGTGGCTGTAACTTGAAGCATTTTAAAAAGAAGGCAAATCACATATATTTATCATTTTGGTTTCATATATACATATATATCAAAAATAAAAGTAATATTGTGATATGATTCAAAATTGTTTTTGAGTGAGAAATCAACACTGTATCAAGCCTGACAGCAGAGGGAAGATGACAATCTAAGTGTTTTAGATCTATCACCTTAGTCATATTGACTTTAATTATTGGAGTAGTCATGAAATCTCTATCAATAAGTTTTGTACCGTCACTTTCATAAAGAGGATGATGATACAATTTAAACTTGGAAAGGACTTGAATTTTGCTCAGTTCAATCCCCTTATTTTACAAATCTGGAAAACTGAAGCTGATTGATAATGAAGTGAAATTTGATGACATTAAGGTCTTATTATGTAATACCATAGTAGAAGAAAAAATTAAAAATATATACACAGAGGCAATTCCCAGGAGATTCTGTCGACTAGTGACCCCAAAATACATATTTTAATGTCATTTTGATTTGCAACTTCAATTAATACTGCCTTATTGTAAGAGAATAATGAAAACTGATCAAGCCAGCATATTGAAATCCTGAATAGGATATCTCTCAGTAATCAAAGTTTCAAGATAAAAAGGTGGAGCCAAAAATAACCACTAACTACCACAAGTTATGTCAGTCATATGTGGTCCTGGGGAATGAAACTTTTGATCATGTGCTAATCTGTTTGGTGATACATTGGGAATATTTTATGTTCTATAGATAGATATAAATATATGCATGTTTTATCTATATTTGCACAATACTTATATATATATATACATCCACATATATATGTATCTTTGATTATAAATTGGAAATACACACAAACACATATGCATGTATGTATATGCATAGGCAAGAAAAATAATTGAGCTGTGTATATATATGCATAGACACACACACATATATATATATATATATATATATACATATATCTATATTATATATATATAATTTTTCAATGCTTAATTTAATATGCATTAGATAAGAGTATACGTAAAATTGAATGAGTATAGAATAATAAAGTAATATTAATCTTATGCATTGTTTCTGCTTCCTTTATTACCAAAGTGAGTTTGTCTTTGCTTTAAAGAAACATGTTACACATTCCTATGAAGATTATACATGTATATATATATAATGCTTCCTCCCCAACTTATTAAGGGACTATGCTTGTTTACTCAGTGTGACATTTGTATTTAGACTTTAAGGAGCAAAAGCTGAATATGGATGGGTTTTGTTGTTTATTATCTCAATGTATTTTGTGAAAAAAATAAATACAGCATTTTGCCTCTCAATATACAGAACAAGTATGAGTGAACATATTATATCAGAAGGTCATAAGATAATTCATAAATATTTATCTTAGTGTATGTGTGTGTGTACACACACATTATACCTGGAATGGTTGAATTGTCATAGAGAGATGCCACCAAGAACCATTTAATTGATATTCTATTATTTATTTTTTAACCATTGAATTCTTTAAAAAAATTTGATTTTTAAGAGTTTTTCCATTAACAATATATAATGAATTGATCAAGTGAATGTATCATTTTCCCTAAAATATAATTTTTGTGCATTTACTCATATTGTTCTCTAATACTTAGGCACTTAAATCCAAATTTATCTTTTTCATCTTTGAGATCTTTTTGATTCCTTTTCCTCTATTATTCATCTTTCCAACATTGATTTATTATCTCTCCCCTTTTCTTGCATTACTCTACAGATAATTCCAATGAGTTGATGTATATACTAAAAGCAAACTGGAAAACATTTTTTTTTGAAATTTAATGTTTACTCTCCCATATGAATTATGAGACAACTTTTATTCAGGCACTAGCTTTGTGAATATGAGCTATTATTTATTTATTTGTTAATTTGTCATTCATTTATTTATTTTTAGCCCATTGCTTTATGAATCAAGTTGAAAGAGAAAAATCAGAGAAAAAGGGAAAAAATCATGAAAGATTTTTAAAAATAACAGAAAAAAGAAGTGAAAACAGCATGTATTAAATCTGCATTCAGTCTTCTTTGTTCTTTTTCTTGATGCAGATGGCATTTTCTGTCCAAAGTCTATTGGGATTACTTTAAACTACTGAACCACTGAGAAGAACCAAGTTTTTCATACTTAATCATCATTTATTCGTCCTGTTATAAGTAAATTTTTCCAGGCCTTTCTAAAATCAGCTTGTTCATTCAACTTTCATTCAATTACTAGTTTTGTGAACATCAAAAACTTAAAACTTTCTATCTCAGTTTTCTCATCTTTAAAATGAAGTGGAAAAAAATAACCAAGAAAGTCCTATATCGAGGACTCCCTTCCGGGGGTGGAGCCATGGTGGCGGAGATCAGACAGGATTCTCTGTAACCTCCTCTAACCTCCCCTCAAACCAACAAAATATGAAGCCTCTAGACTGATTCTGAAGCAAAAAAATCCACAATATCCGGAGAACAACACGATTCTAGAAGAAGATACTCTGGAAGAACCTCAAAACAGGTCTGTTTTAATGGGGCAGGGGGTGGCCTACTGAACCCAGACTGCAGCACAGGGAGACCGGGGCAGGGAGCTGGAGCAGGGAGCTGGAACAGGAGTCAGAACAGGAGTGGGAGCGTTGTGCTTTTCACACACCTGGGAGTCTTCTGCGAGCCTCTTGGAACAATTTGTCCTGATTGTGGGCAGGTGGTTTGGAGGGTCTGCCTTTTGAGGGGGATAGATTGTGAACCACTGAACCCC
>JAJPUD010027417.1:0-11594 GCA_023553655.1 Myrmecobius fasciatus | reverse complement strand
GAATTACCCACACATATGTTATGCAAATAAAAAAAAAAAAAAAGAATTATCACACTTAATGAGTTAGGTACTAAAAGATGGGCCGTTTGACTGGGTCAAAAGTAAAACACAAAGCTGGAGAAAATCATTCAGAAGTAACTTAAATCTTGTATAACGAAAAATTATGTAGAGAATGTTCTGTTTCTAAAATTAATGATCTTGAATATTCATGGTTTTTGATCCAATTTGGACTTTATATTGAGGATAAAATATTTTTCTCTATGGGAATGCAGATGTCTGACCAAAGTTTGTGTGATCATCAGTGAAGAGAGATGACAATCTAAATAGAGAAAATATTGATCATTATCCAAGAGGAGTATGAATAAATAATGATTCCATTTATATAATTTCAACCACAAAAAAGGAAAGAAAAAATCCATGGGCAGGGAGGCAAGATAGTGGAGAGTAGATAGATTTTTTTTGTCTTAGCTCTTCCTGCTTTCCCTCAGATCAACAACAGATTAAGGCTCTGAATTGGTTTTGGAGTGACAGAATCCAAAAATATTAGGAATGCTACAAATTTGCAAAGAAAATATTTTGGAAGAACTTCAGGATAGTTTATGTATCACTTGGGTGGGGCAGGGGGTGACAAAGAAATAGCCCATCCCTGGTGAAGTGCCAGAACATTAGGTAGAGTGGCATTTACATCCTGAAGGAATCTACTGGGAGGCTGTTAGCTAAAATACAATAGCATTGGCTACTTTGACCTGATTCAGAAGCCAGTGGATTAGCAAACTACCTTTGAGACTTCCAATGCAACGACAGAAGAACAATAGTGGGCCCCTGGACCCCAATATAATATGGGACTTGACCATGGCCACTCAGCACATGAAGGAATTCAGCAGCACTGGCCATGAGACAGTGTGAAGACACTTGCCTGTAGAGGAAGTTTGGGACAATCTCTCCTTTGCCCTAAGAGCAGACCTCAACCTTTTAAAATGAGCAAAAAAGCAAAAATAATTTTGACCATAGATAGCTTTCATGGAGACAGGGAATAACAGACCTCAAACCCTGAGAGCACTAAAGGCAAAACATATCCAGATGAAGCCACAAAGGGTGATATGAATTGGTCTCTATCTCACGAGACTCATTTGGAAGAATTCAAAAAGGATCTTAAAAGAGAGTTAGAAGAAAAATGGGGAAAGGAAATGTAGCTTTGCAGAAGAGTTTGGAAAGGGAAACAAATTGCCTGAAGAAAATTCTTTAAAATAAATTCAGTGTAAAGGAAAAAGAATATAACTCCATAGAAAAGAGATTTGCCAAAATGGATAAAGAAAACAACTTGAAAATCAGAATTTGTATAATGAAACAAAACAATGAAAAAAACAAAACAACTCAATTAAAATACAATTGGACAAATGCAGAAGGAGATAAAAAACAAACTGAAGAAAATAATTCACTAAAAATTAGAATTGAACCAATGTACTTGAATGACTCAATGAGTCATAAAGAATTAGTAAAACAAAACCAAAAAAGAGAAAAAAGTAAAGGAAAATGTAAAATACCTTATTGGAAAAACAAGTGACCTCAAAAACAAATCCAGGAGAGAAAATCTTAGAATTATTTAACTATCTGAAAACCATGATGAAAAAAGAGCCTAGACAAAAATATCTTTCAAGAAATCATAAAGGAAAATTGACCTGATGTGCTAGAAGTAGAGAGTAAAATAGCTGTTGAAAAAATTCATGTAACAATTCCTGAAAGAGACCCCAAAAGGAAAACTCCAAGAAATGGTATAGATAAATTTCAGAATTATCAGGAGAAAATATTGCAAGCAGCCAGAAAGAAAAAGTTTAAATAATGAGGAGCCACAGTAAAGATTAGTCATCATCTAATAGCTTTCCCAAGAAAGTTTTAAAGGTCCTAAAATTTGTCATTGAAAAGGGCAAATAAACTTGGGCTGTACCCAAGAATCAACTATGCAGCAAAATTAAGCAGGGAAAAAGATGGACATTCAATGAAATAAGTGATTTTTTTTTTTCATTTTTTATGAAAAGGCCAGACCTGAACAGGAAATTTGATCTTTAAATACAAAACTGAAGAAAAATATAAAAAGGGAAAAAAGCAAAGAACAAACCTTTTATTTAAGGATTAAAAATTTTACATTCCTATATAGGAAGATGATGCAATTAATTCTTGAAAACTATATCTTTGGTATCAGTATATTTAGAACACTGGGAATGAGGGAAAGGAAAGAGGTTAGTATAACTTGGGGACAACAAGATGATGGGAAATACATAGTAATTGTGAATGTGAATGGGATGCACCCTCTCATAAAATGAAAGTGGAAAGCAGATTGAATTAAAAGCCAGAATTTTTTAATATGTTGTTTATAAGAAATACATTTAAAGAAGACTAATATATAGAGAGTAAAGGTAAAAGGCAGGAGCAGAATCTATTTTGCTTCAGCTG
This sequence comes from Myrmecobius fasciatus, assembly GCA_023553655.1. Taxonomy (NCBI): domain Eukaryota; kingdom Metazoa; phylum Chordata; class Mammalia; order Dasyuromorphia; family Myrmecobiidae; genus Myrmecobius; species Myrmecobius fasciatus. The sequence goes on along the minus strand of JAJPUD010027417.1, from coordinate 9,143 downwards.
AAGTTAGAAAAATACTAATAAATAAATAAAAGCAGGGGTAGTGTTCTGATCTCAGATCAAGCAAAACCAAAAACAAAAAAATGCAATTAAAAGAAATGAGGAAGGAAACTACATTTTGCTAAAGGTGCCATAAATAATGAAGCAATATCAATAATAACCACATATGTGCCAAGTGGTATAGCATCTAAATTCTTAGAGAAGTTAATAGAGTTGCAAGAAAAATTAGACAGCAAAATTATACTAACAGGCATATCTCAGCTTTGCTCAGAACTAGATAAATAACAGCACAAAATAAATATGAAAGAAGCTAAGGTGGTAAATAGAATTCTAGAAAACTTTTGGAGAAAATTGGATAGGGCCAGAAAGAAATATATTTTTTCTCAGAAGTACATGGAATCTAACCAAAAGTTGTCTGTATATTGGTGCATAAAACCCTCAAAATCAAATGCAGAAAGGCAGAAATAATAAATGCATCTTTTCCAGATCATGATGCAATAACATTTACGTGTAATAGGAGGCCAGAGGAAAATAGACAAAACAATTAGAAATTAAAATTCTAATGCTAAAAGTGATTGAGTGAAACCACATCATAAGTACAATTTCATCCAAGAGAATGACAATAATTAGACAACATAACAAAATTTATGGTGTGCGGCTAAAGCAATCCTTAGGGAAAATTTATATCTCTAGATGCTTAGTTGCATACAATAAAGACAAGATCATTTAACTGGGCATACAACTAAAAAAAGCTAGAAAAAGAACAAATAGAAATCCCCCATGTAAATGCCAAATTTGAAATTCTGAAAATAAAAGGGGGGATTAATAAAATTGAAAGTAAAAAAACTATTGAACTAATCATGAAAATTCAGTTAGTTTTATGAAAAAACAATATAGATAAACCTTTAATTAATTTGCTTTTTAAAAAAGAAATAAGAAAATGAAATTGCTAGTATAAAAAATGAAATGAGGGAAATCTTTACCTTTGAAGTGGAAATTAGAGCAATAATTAGGAGCTACTTTTTCCAACTGTATGCAAATAAATCTGATAATCTGAGTGAAATGGATTAATACTTATAAAAATATAGATTGCCAAGATTAACAGAGGAAGAAATAAATTACTTAAATAATCTCATTTAACAACAACAACAAAAATAAAACAAAACAAAACAAACAAACAAATAAAAACAGAAATTTAACAAGCTATTAACTCCCTAAGAAAAAGCTCCAGGTTTTCTATTATGGGAGTCATTGCAAGATACCAGAGTCATTCACTTTGTAGTGTGAATTCTTTTCATTAGTAATTAGTTGGTGCCATGTATAGAGCACTGGTCCTAAAACGAGGCAAACCTGAGTTCAAATCCATTCTCTGACATTAACTAATGAATGTTCTTAATTGTAAAACATTAATATTATTAGCAACTATTGTTGTCATTGGACATTGTACAATTGTCATTGTAAAGATAAATGAGATACTGTTTATGTGTTTATCACAAAACAAGGCACATAACAGACACTTAATTAAAATATATTATTTCCTTCCTTTCTTCATTCCTCATCAAATTAATAGAGAATTTATATCAGTAATTTTGTGGCATCCAACATAATTGAATCAGGGAAATGAGAGAGGGTATTTTGAAATATGTGGTATTTTAAATTCACTTAAACTTCAATGATGTTGAGGATTTTGCAGCCACAGAGAAGCTTCAAGACATTAAACACATAAAAAATAGGAAAGAATTACCATAAAAGAATGTAGATTGTATAGAAAAGGAAAATACAACAACAAAAAAAACACCTTCACCTAATTTATAATTGTCCTAGCACTAGCCTATATTACTAATGAAAGCAATTTTCAATATTCCTTATAATTTTCAATTTTCCTTATATCTCAAAATGGGAGTTAATTATAGGGAATTTAAAGCTTAATTCAAGCTCTCCCAATTTAGTTAATACTACCAATTTAGTTAAATCTCTAATCTAGTCTTTGTCATCTCATGTGACTGTATTTGTTTATTATATATAAGATAGTTTTCTATATTCTAAACAGGATGAATAGCATAAAACATGAATCTTGACTTCAGGAAGATTGAATTTTAGATAAACTCTTCTTAATTTTTATTTTTATTTATGTTTCATTTTTGCAGCCCAGTGAAGCTTATGGACAATTTGTTGGAATAAAGTTTTTTTAAATATGTAAAAGATAATTCATAAACTTATCAAAAAGAAAAAAATAACAAAAATAAATATGTATATTCAATTCAAATTTGTAGGTTCCTTAAAAGCTACCCACAAAACCTCTTGTAAATTTGTGGATTAAAACTTTAGTATTTTGACCTAGGAGATGAAATGATATGTCATAATTAAATGTAACTACAAAATAATCTGTCAGTATAGTTTTTCCTGTTGACTCTCCGATTTTCATCCTGAGAATATATGAAGAAAGAAAAAAAGGAATTGAAAAAAACATACTTATACTTGCAAGTGGAGAGTATTAAAAAAAAAACTTATGTAACATAAAGGTAATTATTTAGTTCCCTCACCTCAAAAAGGAGAGTTGGTTCAACAACTTTGTAGCTCCTTTCCAGATCAAAGTTATGTTCTATGAACCAATTATTTAATCTTTAACTTTACCACCCTTTCTCATTTTTCTTTATTCTTGCCTGTGCAGTATTCCTAGATAATTTTAATCTTACCAGGAAATTCTAGCGTAAATCACATGCAAACGCATTCTTAGATAAATAGGTCTATCTAGAGATAGATAAACAAAACTGGGAGTTTTGAGTTTTATTTGTAGATGTGACAGAGGACACTTTGGAATGACAAAGGAGAAGAAAAGAAAACTTTCATTGGATGCACTTCTATTAAGATCTGAGTCTTACAAACTAGAACCATTCCCAATAAGATCAGGAGTGAAACAAGGATGCCCACTGTCACAATTATTATTTAATATTGCATTAGAAATGCTAGCTTTGGAAGTAAGAGAAGAAAAAGAGATTAAAGGAATTAGAGCAAGTAATAAGGAAACCAAATTATCACTCTTTGCAGATAACGAAATGGTATACTTAGAGAACCCTAGAGACTCAAATAAAAAATTACTAGAAACAATTCACAACTTTAGCAAAGTTTCAGGATACAAAATAAGTCCACACAAATCAGCAGCATTGTTCTATATTACCAACAAAATTCAGCAGCAAGACATACAAAAAAAAATTCCATTCAATATAACTGTTGATAGTATAAAATATAAAATCTATCTGCCAAGGAAAAGTCAGGAACTATATGAACTAAACTACAAAACACTTTCTAGACAACTAAAGTCAGACCTAGTCAATTGGAAAAACATCAAGTGCTCATGGGTAGGCCGAGCAAATATAATAAAAATGACAATACTATCCAAACTAATTTACTTATTTAGTGCCATACTAATCAAACTTCCAAGGAATTATTTTACATATATAGAAAAACTATTAGCAAAGTTCTTTTGGAAGAAGAAAATGTCAAGAATTTCAAGGGAATTAATGAAAAAAAGGCTGACGATGGTGGACTTGCTGTACCAGATCTAAAACTATATTACAAAGCAGCGGACATCAAAACCATTTGGTACTGGCTAAGAAATAGAGTAGTAGATGAGTGGCATAGGATAGAATCACAGGACAAACTAGGCAATAACCTTAAAAATTTAGTGTTTGATAAACCCAAAGACTCCAGCTTCTGGGATAAGTACTCACTATTTGATAAAAACTGCTGTGAAAATTGGAAACTAGTGTGGAAGAAATTAGGGCTTTACCCCACCTAACACCACATATGAAGATAACATCCAAATGGGTTCATGATTTGGACATAAAGAGTGATATTATAAGCAAATTAGAGGAACATAGGAGAGTTTACCTCTCAGACCTGTGGAGATGGAATAAATTTATGTCCAAAGAAGAACTGGAAGTTTTAAATGAACACCAGATAAATAATTTTGACTATATTAAGTTAAAAAGTTTTTGTACAAACAAAACTAAGGCAGACAAGATTAGGATGGAAGCAATAAATTGGGAAATCATCTTTACATTTAAGGGTTCTGATAAAATCCTCATTTCTAAAATACATAGAGAATTGTCTTATATTTATAAGAATTCAAAGCATTATCCAATCAATAAATGGTCAAGGGATATGAACAGACAATTTTCAGATGATGAAATTAAAACCATCTCTAGTCATATGAAAAGTTGCTCCAAATCACTATTGATCAAAGAAATGCAAATTAACACAAATCAGAGGTACCCACTACACACCTGTCAGATTGGCTAAAATGACATGACACGATAATGACTAATGTTGGCAGGGATGTGGGAAAAGTGGGACACTGATACATTGTTGGTGTAACTGTGAACGGATCCAGCCAATCTGGAGAGTAATTTGAAACTATGCTCAAAAAGTTACCAAACTGTGCATACCCTGTGAACCAGCAATGTTTTTATTGGGCTTACATCCCAAAGAAATCTTAAAGGAAGGAAAGAGCCCCACATGTGCAAAAATGTTTGTGGCAGCCCTTTTTGTAGTGGCTAGAAACTGGAAACTGAATGGATGCCCATCAATTGGAGAATGGCTGAACAAATTATGGTATATGAATGTTATGGAATATTATTGTTCTGTAAGAAATGACCAGCAGGATGATTTCAGAGAACCCTGGAGAGACTTGCATGGACTGATGCTGAGCGAAATGAGTAGAACCAGGAGATCATTATACACGGCAACAACAATACTATATGATGATCAATTCTGATGCACATGGCTCTCTTCAACAATGAAATGTTTCAAACCAGTTCCAATTGTTCATTGAAGAAAGCCATATTCATCCAGAGAGAAAGATGTGTAATGTGGATCACAACAAAACATTTTCATGCTCTCTGTTGATGTTTGCTACCATTGTGTTTCCTTTCTCTGATTTTTTTCTTGTAGATATGACTTTTCTTGTACAACAATCATAAGTATGGAATTATGTACACATATATTTTATTTGTCAAGTATTTTAACATAATTAACATGTAATGGATTTCCTGCCATCTGGAGGAGGGGTGGGGATTAGGGGTGGAAAATTTGTAAGGGAGAGTTTTGTAAGGATAACTGTTGAAGAATTACCCATACATATGTTTTCCAAATAAAAAGTTTTAATTAAAAAAAAATCTGAGTCTGAGTCTGGGTCATCGTCAAATAAAATATTACATTAGTTAACTTACGTCCATGAAGTACTTATTTTGTGCCTGGTACTGGGGCTAGGTCCCAGGGATAACACAAAGAATGAAGGAATTGAACTTACATCTTAATGTGAAAGATGAAGAAATACATAAATACATAAAAGAAATGTAGAGTTAATGCAAAATGTGAAATATGTTTAATGTTGCAATGATCTGTGATTTTATTGTGGTAGACAGTCTATAATGAAAGATCTAAATTATTTCAGATACAAGTCTATTCTCATGGTAAAATAGCTAAATGTGGTTTAGAAGAGAATTATTTTTTACAGACTCCAACTAACTCTAATTCCAAGTGAATACATATTGTGAAGAGAAAATTTTCAAAGATTTAGTCTTAATTACTTAAATAGATTCCAAACCACCACTTTATTTTATTCTCTAAATTCTCATATCCTATTACTCTTCTGAAGTATTAGGACCAGGAGTCCCAGTTTTATTTTTCTATATTCTCCTCTTGAATATCAATTTATCCTTTCATCAACACCAATTAGCAAACTCTTTTTGTGACATATATCATTTATTATCATAATGTATGTCAAATATTAAAATTATCCATCAATCTCCAAATCATTCTATTTTATTAAAAATTTGAGGAATCAATTTTGTCTCTTTTCTTGAATGTGGTATTTGTCCTTATACTTCAAAACAAGACAAACACATAGACAAACAGAAACACACACTTATAATGTATGTATACACATACATACACATATATACATATATATGTATATATATATATAAATTTACCTGTTTAATTAATTTATTTTGTGCTAGATTTATCTAGTTCTAAGAGGGGGGTTAAGATTTCCCACTACTATAGTTTTTCTGCCTTCTTCTTTCTGTATTTCACTTTACTTTAAAATTAGGAATTTGGATGCTATACCATTTGGTGCTTATATGATTAGTATTGATATTACTTCATTGTCTATGGTACCTCTTATTTCTTTTAATTAGATCTATCTTTGCTTCTGCTTTATCTGAGCTCAGATTTTCTTTCTTCCTCTGTTTTTTTCTTCATCTCAGGCATTTTCTATTTTCCTTTAGTCTTTTACCTTTACTCAGTTCCTATCTCTTTTCTTCAAATATGTTTATTTTAAAAAACAAACAAACCAACAACAAAAAAACATATTGGAGAATTTGTTTTTTTTTTAATCCTTTCTATCTGTTCCTATTTTGTACAAGAATTTATTCCATTCACATTGATAGTTAAAGTTATTAACTGGGTATTTCCTTCCATCCCATTTCTACCATATTTATAGTTTTCTTCTTTCATCTTTCCTTCCTCAACAGTATTTTGCTTCTGACCACCAACTCCCTGAATCTGCTCTTTCTTCTCTCAGCACCTTTCTCCCCTTTTTCTTCCCTGTAAGAAAATTTAAATGTCTATATCCAATTAAATGTGTATTTTACTACTTCTTTGAACCAAATTTCATGAAAGCAATGTTTAAACAATGCTCACACACCAGATAAAATCCTTTTTGACACCCATTACATTTTTATATCGAATCGGTCTATTTGTACCCAAAATCTCAGCTCTCATATCCTTTAATATTCAAGCAGACAAGTCTTATATAATTCTGTCTATAACTTCATGATATTTGAATTATTCCTTCCTGATTACTTGAAGTATTTTCTCCATGAACTTTTTATTTAATTTTTATAATAGATTTTTATTTTTGAAAATACATGCAAATATAGTATAGATAGATACACAGTAACAGTAACATCGTGTGATGATCAGTTATGATTAATTTAATTTCTCTCACCTGTAGAGTGATGTAGGATGATTCCAAGAGGCTCATGATAGGAAATATTATACACATAAAGAAAAAAAGAACTATGGAGTCTGGATGCAATCCAAAATTTTTTTCACTTTATTTTGTTTTAAGATTTATTGTGGCTTTCCCCCTTTGTTTTGTTTCCTTCATAACATTAGTAATGGTGAAATATGTTTCCATTACTGCACATATATAATCCATGTCAGATTGCTTGCCATTTTAGGGAGGTGCGAGAGAAAAAGAGAGGGAGAAAAATTGAGAACTCAAAATCTTATAAAATGAATGTTGACAACTATCTTTACATGTAACTGGGGAAAATAAAATGCTACTTGCAAGAAAAAAAATAATCTAGAAAAAGTAAAATTTAAAAGGGGATTATAGGGACGGGGATGGAGATGAATTATGGATCGATAATCCTATTTCTATTAGATGGAAACTCTATTTTGTGTAGATCATCATGTTCTATGTAACTTAGAGACTTAGAGAGTTGCCTAGAGTGTTGAGAAGCCAAGTGATTTTTCCAGGGTCACACAGACAGTATATGTCCTAGAAAGAACTGGATCCATATTTTTGTGGCAACAAAGATAAATCTCTAACCATTATGGCAAAATGTCTCTTCTGGGTGAGGGTAAGTTAAAACCACTCTGTGTTGTCAAGAAACTTTTATTCTTTTGGGGCAAAGTAACTAGAAGTAATTAATTTGAACCTTGTCCAATAAAGAATTAGCTGAGTCACTGATTTTTTTTTCTTCTCTCTTTTTTTTAATTGATTTTCAATGGATTATTTTGTGACCTTTGATACTGCTTGTTTTGGGCTCTGAAGAATGATACTTTTGGTGGTTCAAAATCATCATCCACTGGGGCAGCTAGGTGGCATAGTGGTTAGATCACCAGCCCTGAAGTCAGGAAGACCTGAGTTCAAATCTTGTTTCAGACGCTTAACATTGCCTAGCTGTGTGACTCTGGGCAAGTCACTTAACCCCAATTGCCTCAGCAAGAAGCAAAAAAAAAATTATCATCCACTTCATTTGTTACAAAAGTTTTATTGGACCTCTAACCCACCCCAGCTTCTGCCCTACTTTTTTTCTGATTTGCTTTATTTTTTTGCCAAAAATAAGCTACAAATATATGCAAGAGAAACAACTTGTCAGCTCAGAAATGGTTAAGAATTAGCCCAGGTGAATGGGACAAATCAAAGCCATTGTCTGAGTAAATCATAAAGAAAGAATTTTATGTTGAAGTCCCAAGATAATTGCCTCAATCCATAAATTTTTCTTTGGTGGCGAAGATCTCATTTGAAATTACTCCTAGAAAATGTTTTAATCAATATCAACCAAAAATCAACCCATTGTCATTCTTCAAATGACAAACTGAAAAAATAGAGTGGAAAAAAGATTTCTGAGTGAGGAGTAAATAAGAACATAAATTGTATCTTTGGCTTCTTACATAGCTAAAGGTGGAAAAAAAACAATTTTTATGAACATTTATATTACATTTCTCATTTCAAGTAATTTCATGAATCATGATAGCAATGTTAATTATTCAGTTATTCTGATGGCATCATATTTTACTGAAAACATGAGATTTGTCAGCTCCCTATTTTTAAAAAATACAAATAAGAATAAACATAAATGTAAATTAAAATGCTTTTTACCTAGCACTTAGTTTCTGTTAAAACATTCTTTGTCTTTTATTCTATATAAAATATATGCCACAACTAAATGAGTTCAGCAGATAACTTTTAGGCCACTCAGGTGGCATTTAGTAGATTAGTGCTGTATAAAATGGCAAGCATTGGATGAAAGGACAGGGTTACAGTTAAAGCTCTTACTTAGGAAGAAGGGGAGAACTTCAGCTTTGGTCTTGGTCTTCTTTGCATTGTATTTGCAGAGGAGAAACTTTTATGATTCAAGCATCTTTTTTTTTTTAATTAAAGTTTTTTATTTGTATAACATATGTATGGGTAGTTCCCCAGCATTGATCTTTACAAATCTTTCCATTACAAGTTTTACACCCAGTCCCCTCCCCTCCCCTAGATGGCAGGAAGTACACTACATGTTAATAATGTTGAAATACTTGACAATTTGTGCAAGAAAAATCCTATCTACAAGAAAAAAAAA
>JAJPUD010027416.1:0-15579 GCA_023553655.1 Myrmecobius fasciatus | reverse complement strand
TCTGTAAGAAACGACCAGCAGGACAATTTCAGAGAGGCCTGGAGAGGAACTGATGCTCAGTGAAACGAGCAGAACCAGGAGATCATTGTACACAGCAACCACAGTATTACATGATGATCAATTCTGATGGTCATGGCTCTCTGCAACAAAGAATTGTCTCAAACAAGTTTCAATTGTTCACTGAAGAAAACCATATACACCCAGAGAGAGGGAAATGAAATATGGACCATAACGCAACATTTTCATGATCTCTATTGACATTTGCTTGCCTTGTGTTGCCTTTCTCTGATTTTCTTTTTTTTTTCTTGTAGATAGGACTTTCCTTGCATAACTTGTCAAGTATTTTAACATTATTAACATGTAGTGGACTTCCTGCCATCTAGGGGAGGGGAGGGGAGTGGGGGTGAAATTTGTAATGGAAAGCTTTGTAAAGATCAATGCTGGGGAACTACCCATGTATATGTTATACAAATAAAAAGCTTTAATTAAAAAAATTATGGAAATTTGTTGTACTCTAAATATTTGTAGTTGCTGTCACTCCAAAACTAGTTCAGAGGATTAATTTGCTATTGATTTGAGGGAAGCTCAGAGGAGGTCAGATAGATATGTGTCTATTCTCTACCATCTTTGCTCTGTCACCCAAAGCTTGTGCTTTCCACTTATTTTTTTTTCATAATTTCTCTTGATTTTCTTGATTTTTTCCCTGAGGAATTAATTTTGCTATTATTTATTGTTACATAAAGAAACTCTTCAGTAGTCTGACTCTTATAGTTCCGAATTTATTTAATAATATTAAAATGTAAGTAAAAATGCCACCTATATCTCTTATAATTAAGGATGAGAAGGCTTCCTAGGTGGAATGGGTAGAGAAAAATTACACATTCCAATAGCTATGAAAGTGACTGAAGCTAGTATTGTGATGAAGCTAGAGCTTGGTCAGATATCAAAAACATAAATGTCATTCACTGTATCCCAATCCAGTCCCAGTCATCTGAAATTTTGTCTTCCTACTAGACTTTGATGACCCTGGAAATAGAGACTGCTGACTTTGTGTCACACTGACACAAATTTAATTCAAGAACAAGTCAAGATATAACTCACCAATCCTCTATGAAAACAAAAGACAAATCATAAATATATTAAGACTGATTTGTTTCTGTGTATTTCATACCCTAATATTTTATTAAAATTATTCATTGATTTAGGTTATTTTTAATTATATACCTCAATTTTTCTTTGCAAAATATGGTCACATCATTTGAACCATACTATATTTCAGGTATAAATTAAATCTTATCATCTTAAGTAATATTTAATATATTATTATTATCTATTTGCAAGTTTTATATTCAATGTTTTCAATTAAGAATAATTTGAGATATTGCTTTGGAATTCTATTTGTCAATATTTTCTGCTTCTTTGTTTAAGTCCCATATTTTCTTCATGGAGATATTTGTTTAAAAATTAAATTATATATATAGTTATTCTTAGATCACACACAGTTTCCATTTCTATCCCTCCTTATGCAAATCCCAGAGAGTTATCTCTATAATAAAGGGGGGGATAGAAAAGAGGATAAGATAATCAGGAAAACTGACTAATATATTGACAAAATCTGAAAATGTTTGAAATATTCCATATCTCCAAACCTTCCTATATGAAGTAGGGAGGACATCTTGTTATATCTCTTCTTTGGAGATCTGTTTGTCTGCACATTTATGTTTTAAGTGTATTTCTTGTAAAAATATATTGTTAGATTCTATTTTCCAAACTATTATACTTTTTTCTTATTCTTATGTTTGTGTTCATTTCCTTTACATTTATTATTGTTAACTATGTTTCTTCCTATTTTATATTATCTTAAATTTTTTTTCTGCTATGCTAGGTGCAATTATATATACCTATAATACCTGCTGCTGGAGAAGTGCTGCAATGGAGTCATTCAAGTATTCAAAGTAAGTCTAGAACTATTATGGTGGGCTACTTATTCAGGTTTTAAGAAATAGAACAGATTGGTTTCTGAACTTCAGTTGGGGTGAAACAGGGAGATAGATTCTTAAAATAACAGGAACAACAACATCAAATATTGCATTCTTTGTCACTTGAATCCTAGTATATTCATGTATATGAATATATATGCGTGGGTATATATGTGTGCACATGTTGGATGAAGAAACAAGACAATATCAACATCATTAATCTACACCCCCTTCTTTTTACCCCCAACTCATCTTAGATACTAATAATTAATTCCTTCATTTTTTCTCTCCCTTAAATCCCTATAGCTGAAGCAGGTAAGTGGTATAGGGAATAGAATGCTGAACTTGCAATCAAGAAGACATTAGTTCAAATATGGCTTTAGACACAATATCTGCTTAACTGGGCAAGGTATTCAACCTACATTTTTTTTTCTGAGGCAATTGGGGTTAAGAGACTTGCCCAAGGTCACACAGCTAGGATATGTCAGGTGTCTGAGGCCAGATTTGAACTCAGGTCTTCCTGACTTCAGGGCTGGCGCTCTATCCACTGTGCCACCTAGCTGCTATCAACCTACCTTTTTCTCAATTCTCTCATTTCTAAGATTTGGATAATAATAGCATCTATCTTCCAGGGTTATATAAGGATTAAATGACATAATATTTGTTAAGCACTTAGCATAATGACTGATGTGTAGCAATTACTTAATATATATTTATTTCCTTCTTCAGCATCCACCTTCCAAAGTTGAAGCTTGCTTTACTTCTTTTTTCAATTCTATTTTCCCTCTTTAACTTTTTTCCTTTCTCTTTCCCCACTTATTTTCTTAATGAATCTCTAAACTTTTTGCATATGCAACCCTCTTTTGCCCATTTTATGTAATTGATATTCATGAGATACCTATTCTTCAATGCACATTTTTTATTCTTGGATAGTCTTATTCTGATATGTCCAAATATTAGAAATAATAAATCATCTTTTCCCTCCTTCCTTATTTCTCTTCTAGTCTATTCTCTTTCCCTCCCTCTCTTTCTTTTATTAACACCAACAAAATTAAATAATAACTGTCTTCAAACCATTAGAATCTCTTTTTTCTTTATTCTTTCTCTGAACCTTGAATATACTAGGATTCTAAGACTACTTGGATCTGTTCTAGGTTAAACTTTTATCCTGTGTCCACATTCAAAGACTATATAAGCTATTGTTTGGGGATTATAGATTTACAACTGGAGGCAAATGAAGAGATTTCAATCAGCAATACTCTTTTTAAGATGTGTTTTTCCCCACTAGAGGATTGTACTGTTTTGCAGAATTATTCTTGTTTTTAAACTTTTGTTCTTTTCCCTTTTAGAGTATTTTGTTGAAAGATTTATTCTCTTTTAAGGAAGTTACATTATAATTTTAGGTGATCCTCAATGTGGTTCCTGAATACTTGAATTCATTTTTGGGGAGTGGGTGCTTACAATAATTTTTCTTTAACAGGGGAGGCCCAAAATTTAGCTGTGACATTCATAGTTATTTTCTCTTTAGGATTGTTTTCAATAAATGACAAGTGCATTATATATTCTGTTGTCACCTCTCATTCTAACAAATATAGCTAGGATTTTTTTATGATTTTTATTTTTGTATCATGGTTTTATAGAATCTGATTACCCTTAAATTACCTCTTATCAATTTCTCTCCCCCTCCCAAAACAAGTGATTTTGATAATGACAACGTATCTTGCTTTTCCTATTTTTTCAATCTTTATATTTCTTCTAATATTTCTTGTTATTTCATAGAATCATTGAATTTTATTTCCTCCATTTCATTTTTGAGAACCTCTGCCACTCGGTTAAAATTTTTTGTCTTCAATCCTAAACTATTTATTTCATTTCTATTTTTCTTCAAGGATTTTAATTTTAATATAAAAAACAAAAAACAAAAAAAACTTCCAGGGGTAGCTAAATGGCACATGGCTGGATAGAGCACCAGCCCTGAATTCAGGAGGACCTGGGTTCAAATTTGGACTCAGACACTTAACACTTCCTGGCTATGTGACCCTGGATAAGCCACTTAACCCCAATTGCCTCAGCAAAAAACAAAAACAGAAACAAAAACAAAAACAAAAACAAAAAACCTTCCTTCATTTGTTCTATTCACTCTTGCATTTCTTGTGACCAGTCCTCATTTTTTTTTATCAGAGAATCTTTTTGTCATTCTGCATTCACTCCTTTCTTTTGGTTGTACCTTTAAAATTTCTCTCAACACATCTTTGTTTTTTTCATTGTACATGGAATATTTTTTGAGGGGAAGGGATTATTTATTTTTTCTACCTCACTTTCTTGACAGGGCTAAACTTTAAACTTTCCCTATATTCTCAGGTAGTCTGAACAAGCCTTAGTTACTCCTTTTCCCTTTGTAGACTAGATGGTAGTTGCTCTGATGTTGAATATGAAGTGATTGAGACCTGGCTCTATACTTCTTCATAATCACTTATGCCCATGCCTCATTTCCATCTCTTCAATTTTTTGTGTAATAACAAACAGAAAGTTTGACTCAAACCCTTGCTGTAGCATTAAAGAACTCATTGTCTGAGATTATGTTCGTCCAGGCCTCCCAGAACAGTTTATTTAGAAGAGATTTGCACATAGGGAACAGCCAGGAAAACACATACATTTCTATTCCCACAAGTACTGAAGTGCAGGGCAAATAGTCATTTGGAGGTCTAGCTAGACACTCAAACTATGTAAATCAGGACTTTTAGGCAACACAGAACTATATTCAAGTTGTTATATTGACATCCTGGTAGATAAGAATGTGAATTCTCAGTACACTGGATTTCCAACTGTTTAAATAAGAATGCCTTAAGAAATGTATTTGAATATTGATGTCATGTTGTAATCTCTACTGAAATTGAGGTGATTGATATTAATGAGTTTAGAACCCCAGTAAAGTAAACAGTAAATTTTGACCTTTCTTAGGTCAAATGCAGTTTTCTAAAGGCAATAGATCCAGGGGCACAGGCTCAGAGAACAAATCATCTATAGGTATTATTTTTCCCATTAGAATATGGGTATATTTGAAAGTAGGAAATATTTTCCCCCGTATTATTAAGGGATAATAAATGTTTCATTCATTTATTCATGGGGCTTTATATAGACACCCTCACATTAGGGGGAAAATCCTTCCAAAGCATTAAAATTTTTACATTCAATATAAATCAGATTCTCTTGAATTTCCTAGGACTGTTCAGATAAGGAATATAGAGTGGTTGTGTAGGTGGCAGGAGTGTCAATATCATATGGTGGTCAGATTTTTTTTTAATTTATAAAAATTAGTATATGCTGTTTTTTTTTGCTTTCATCTACATTTTATTATTTGAAGTATCTGGGAGCCCTTCATCTGTTTGTTTCAGATACTAATAGGAGAGTTAAGTGGCACAAGGAATAGAATCCTGGGCCTGGAGTTAGGAAGACTGACCTTTCTAATTCAAATCTAACTTCAGATACTTATTTGCAGTTTGACCCCTGGGAAAATCATTTGATTCTGTTTGATTCCATCTAGAAAATGACTGGAGAAGGAAATGCCAAACCACTCCTATATCTCTGCCAAGAAAACCCCAATGAGACACACAACTGAAAAACAACTGAACACCCCAATTTACTATAGGGTAGATGGAACAAAAATAAATTAAAATGGAAAGAAGACACAAGTACAGGAATAATTTGTCTACTGTTTTCTGTGTGAAAAAGAATGATGCTTTACCTTAAACAAATAAAATAACAATTACTAATACACAATTGTTTTAAAAAAAATAGACCTATATCTAGATATTTTTGAGTGTGACAATTGGAGTGAAGATCTCTCAGGACTATAGACTAAATTAGACAAAGCCTGAAGGCCTAAGTTCCAGTTTCCAGGGTGGAAGGGAAAGTAGAAGATAGTCTGATTTATGGGTTGTCAAAATTTCAATTCATAAATAAGGAAAGTAGAGCATATATAACCAATTAGAATGTATGTAAGGGAAAAGAGGGGTGGGCTTGGGATTTTCTTTGTTCTGGACTGTATAAAGTTGCCTGGGATGTACTGGACAGTGGCTCTCCCAACTCTGGACTACTTTGATCAATTGTGGGACCGCCCGGTACTCATGAGTTCCTGAATAAAGCCTTTGTTCTATACCTTGAGATGCCTCTGTAGTATTGATTATTAAGATAAAAGCCTGAATATCCCACATATTTTCAAGTCACCAAGAGGAGATATCCAAGCAAGCTAACCATCTCTTCTTTTAAAACCCGGTTGCAAAAAAGGACTCTTCTATCAGAAGGAACTTTTCTTCCATACCCTTTTAGTTTCCTTTTATTCATTGTTTTTCCCAAATTAAAATGTAAGCTGCTTAAGGGCAAGTATTTTCTTTGCCTTTTTTTTTTATGTTCCTTGTGCTTAGTACCTCGCTCAAAGTCATTTTCTAATAAATGCTTTTTAATCAACTGATAAATGTTTAAATAACTGTAAGAAAGTTAAATGTTAATACAAGAAAATAACATGATAACTACTACAAAGAAGCATATGGATGAGATATGTACAATAAGTTAACAATTCAAAGCAGCAAGAGATAATTGCAGACTAAATTGATGTAAGAAAGCTTCATGCTTTCAATCTTTCACTTCCTCCTTCCCAACTTCATCTCTGATTTCCTGTAGTCCAGATTGGTCAGTTTCCCACATTGTCCATAGAAAGCTTGATCTGGGCCTGAATACAACCATGCTTCACTTTACTCTGAAATTATGTTCTTACTAATCTCCACTCCAGTTACAAATACTCTTCACTCACCTATCTCTGCCAGTTTTTTGTCCATAATTAACTGTCTATATTCCTGGAAAGGATATAGTAATTAATTCAACTTTGTAACAAGAAACTTTCTAAGTCAATATAACTGTCTTTGATCAGCAATGTTTCCTATTAGCATATAAATTCCTTGAGGGTAGGTGCTGTGCTTGCTTTTTTTCCCTTATATGGAAAATACATAGTGAAGTACTTGGAACATTGTATGCTTTTATTTTTTTCAACTGTATTTATTTATTCATACAGGAAGTGCCAGACTTTTACACATAGGTGTGCTTTGAATAAACTCTGAGAGTACAATTCAGGGCATAGGGGGGACCTATGGGCATAGAGGGACCCAAGGGCATAGAAAACCGCATATTTGAAGCTGTCCTTTATAATTCTGTAGATCTCTACTCTTTATGAGATATTTCCCTATTCCAGTAGAGTTGTCATGATTAACTTTTGCCCTTTCATTCTCATTCAATTACTTTCAGGTTTTTTCCCCTCAAAGTCTGTTTATTTTTAAGTATCACAGAAAGCCCTTTAGGGACACATTAATTCACTTAAGGAGTCCTTTCCAATTCTCTTTCTTGTCCTTTATCTCCTTGTTCCATTTGCCTAATCAGCAATTTTTCCTGTCTCCAGAATGTCTCCGACTAATTGCATTGCTCCAATTACTGTTATTGTAAATAGCAGGTGCTACCATCATCTACAATAGAATATTTGCAGCCATATTAAGTTCTGTGTTACACACACACACACACACACACACACACACTCACACTCATCCCATATTCCTTTGAAATTTCATAAACATTTGCTGAAACTGAAACTGAAAATGACCCAAGATTATTCAGGTAGAATCAAACACCCTTTCATGCTTTTCTAGCAGAGTAATAAAGCTTCATAAAGAAAAGAAGCAAGGTTCTAAAAATGCAGCAGAAAGTCCTTGCCCCACCCTTTTCTCCTAATTAGAAAGAGTGAAGGATGGATGGACATCAGAGAGCTCCACCTGGATCTTCTATCTATGGAAAAGTCCTAGACAGCATCAGTAAACATTCACTAACAAAGTTTTCTTAAAGAAAAGACTAGTCTTTCTAGTAGCACATTTCTCAAAAGTCTTCAGCTTTCTTCCTTATAACGTAGTCTGTCCATCAATAAACATTTACTAACTTTATTAATCTCCTATTATGTGCCAAGCATGGTGCTAATCTCTGTAAGTACAGAAGGAAAAGGAAAAGTTGTCCAATAAGAGGAAAAGATCACAGATACTAAGGGTACATATAGGGTTGAAATGATCTTCAAGGAAGAAGAGCCATGTTGCAAGAGCTATGATGAAGATGGGAAATAATGTGGTAGCCTCTTCTGCTTAAGAATGGCATCCAGGAAATTCTCCTCATAAATTCTCACCTGGCTATTTTCCCAGACTTTTTCAGAAAACCTTTATTCTCATCTATAAAATGGAGATAATAATTGACACTAACTTTCAGGGTTGTGAATATCAAATGAGATATTTGCAAAGTACTTAGCACATCACCTGGCACATAGAAAGCTCTATATAAATGTTGCTGTAATTAAATAAGAAGGAAACAACTCAGAAAAACATACCTTCTCAGATAATTTTCTACCCTAACTAAATGACTTCATCAATTCTTACATATAGAGTAACCTTTCCCCCTCCCTTCTCACAGATTTTCAGTTTCTTGTTTCGTCTTCCCCACTTGATTTCCTTGAGGAAAGGGACAGTTTTATGCCTCTTTATATCCTCATCTCTGAACACAGTCCTTTTCAGTTATTAAATGTTTACTGACTCTGCCCTAGTACCTTTCCATAGATGGAAGATTCAGGTGGAGTTCTCTGATGTCCATCCATCCTTAACTCTTTCTAATTAGAAGGAGAAAAGGAGGGACCCAAGGACTTTCTGCTACATTTTTAGCATCTTGCTTCTTATTCTGACCTCAGAGGAAATAGAATAGTGCTTGTGAGCTTCCCTTCAAAAATCTTGTATTGGTCAAAATCATGTTGTGTGCTCTTACTTATTTATTTTAATTATGATAGTGTCTTTATATAATAATAGAATAAGATAGTTGCAGGACAAATTAATAAATTAAAACGATGTGTTACTAGAAAACAACTATTATCTACTATTTTTTTTCTGGATGGACTTAGTATACTTCCATATCTCTCTGTGTCTATGATTTCATATATGTTTTACACATATAAATGTTTGTAGGTGTATGTGGATATATGTATATATTTGTCTATCTGCTTATCTATCTTTCTAGCTACTCATCTATATCATACCATCCAGGTCTCTAGGAAGTAGATGTCCTTGAAGGAGAGGGATTTGTTACTGGGAAATAATGATAATTTATTATCAGCTTCAAGTCCTGTCCCTTTACAGGATAGCAGCACCTTAATTCATGCCTTCATTACCTCCCCACAGCAAGTTGTCTTTTCCTCCTCCAATCTTGAATGGCAAATGTTATTTTCTTTACCTTGAGATCTTATTGCCACACTCCTACTCAATAAACTCCAGTGTCTTCCTGTTATGTTATTTATATTCTCCCTGTTGTTTCACTATCTGTCTTCAATCAAGCTGTCCAACTTCATTATACATCATTCCCTCCTATTCTTTTTTTTTTTTTTTTGCTTTTTGCTGAGGCAATTGGGGTTAAGTGACTTGCCCAGGGTCACACAGCTAGGGAATGTTAAGTGTCTGAGACCAGATTTGAACTCAGGTCCTCCTGACTTCAGGGCTGGTGCTCTAACCACTGCGCCACCTAGCTGCCCCTATTCCCTCCTTTTCTAAGGTTCAGGCAAAATCATCTTTTTGAAGTTCTGTTTTCCTTAGCATTCTTTCTCTCATATTGATGATTTTGAACTTGGCTATCCTCCAGTTTTATAATGTTCAACCTCCTCATCTCCACCTCATGAAGTTTTTCTCTTTCTTCAAGATACATCTCAAGTGTAACTTAGTAGAAAAAAATCTTCCCTTTTCTACCAAAATGCTAGCTCTGACTCTTAAATTTGCATTAATGACCTTATTCTTTATATATATATATATACATACACATAAACATATGGCACATAATAGGTACTTGATAAATGATTGTTGATTGTTTTATATATTTATTATGCTAGGTCTAAATCACCATATAGCGTAGTAGAAATATGAGACAGAGAAAGAAAAAGAGAGAGAGAGAGAAAGAGGGAAAAGTAATGGAAGAAGGGGGGGGGGCGGATTTTTCCTAGACTGTTTATGGTGTTTTATTTGTGTTTACTGTGAACTTGAATAAAACTAGGTGTATGCTCAATATTCTTTTAGCATGAATGCTTTCATGGGAATTAAGAACTTTTAAGACAAAAGCCAAATTCTGTTGGAAATTTGTAGGGAAATTGTGTTAGGGGGTATGAATTAAATTTTTATAGAAAAGCTTTGAATATTGAACATGGTCTCTGTGGAGCAAATCTTTAATAAGTGTTACATTTTACATGTCTCTTTCATTGTCTACTTTGTCCCCAATTTTGTTAGACATTATTCAAAATTAAGGAGTTTTAATAAAGGTAATTGAATTTACCATGTTGCTAGGAAGTGCAGACTTACACAGATGAAACAGAATAACAAGAAAAAAGACAATATGCAATGATATATTAAACCATTTGCTATATATAAGTTCTACCACTGTTTAGAGAAATTAATTTTTAAAATGAAGGCTGGCATAATAATACTTATAAAATAATATAGTCCTTTTTTGTTATAAAACACTTTACATTTTGTCACTTGTACCTCACAAAAAAGAAACCAAATAGTCCAAGTTTTATAATCCACATTTTTTTTACTTGAAATAATCTAAGTCCTGTAGTGGAGGAACTAAGATTTAACCAGGTCATTAACATCTAGTCCATTACTTTCCCCTATATAATTCTTTCTCTTTAATAAGAAGGATTAACCTAAACCATGAAGAAAGGCAGGATTTTGTTGGCTACCTAGAAGAAAGGGTAAAATTATTCTGGAAATGGAAAAGAGCACAGACATTTGTATAGTACCTACTATGTGCCAGGCCCTGAGCTGAGTGTTTTACACATAGGGATAATAAAACAAAGAAAACAACATAATTCAAGGCACTGTCAAGAACAAGCATGCTATATTTCATGGGCCTGAAAGATTTGGCTGAATTGAAAGAATTGTACTTGGAATCTGTTTGTCATACTGTGTACCTGATTCACAGAGATATAAAATGCTATTAATGGGAAGACTAAAAAAGCATAAAACCCTGTTGTTGTTTTTTTCAAATGAGGAAACTAAAGGCCCACAATGTCCTGATTTTCACTATGTTAGTTAGAGACCATGTGACAAAGCTACAAATTGTACCTAGACATTTTGAAATAAAATGAAATGTACTTTGCAATTCACTATGCTATCCTCTATACCATGATTTCTTGTAGATATTGCTGTGACTGATAAAACCAAATTGCCCACATCGCCTGTATACATAGCATGCTTATGTGTGGTTGTAGCTGAACATCATGTACTTTGCTCAACATATTTCTACGTAGGAGACAGAAATCTTTCACCAAATCTTCATTTACATATATGATTTTTGAGATGCTTATGCCTACTTAGAAGGAACATACCCAAAAGTCTGGGATATGGTCATGAAGAGTTATAATTCACTGGCTTTAAGATTCTTAGAAGAAGGCAAATGGAAATTTGGGTGAAAGAAAGGAATAGTCAGTTCTGATAAATGGTCTTTCTAGGACCCAGTTTTCTGAGTCCTAGACCCTACTCTACATTTTTCCCTATTACCCTGGGCTACCTACCTCCTTAGAAGGACAGAAGGTGGGATTATAAGGTTGAAAAGAGGATAGAAAAACACTCAAGAGATGACAAAAAAGCAAAAGACTATTGACACAAGAGCCAAAAGGGCACTAAATGAAAATGTACTACTTTACTACTTAATTCAAGTGATGGCCATTGGCCATATCATTTTAAAATCATCTTTCATTTCACCTTTGCTATATGTTTCACAATTGCCAAACACTTTTTCAGATTGCCATGAATTATTATGCAAATTATAGATCATTACTTATAGAATATATATATATATATATGCATATTTGTATATGTATATATATTTTCATGTTTTACATATACAAAATGTTTTTATTTATGATATATATATATAATATACATTTAATATATATATGTATGCATATAGAAGATATATATTTATACACAAACATGCATACAGCAACAGATACATATTCATACATTTTATTTGGTTTCAATTTATCCTTTGGACTTTTTTTCTTCTCCTGGAACTTTTTTTTATCGTTCTTTATTTGATATTACCAATTTCATTCCTCACTGTTATGTCTTTGGAGCATGTCTGTGTTGTGCTTTCTTTATCAGTGGTTTTCTATATAGATTCCCTTGTGGACATATTCATGTTGAATCTGAATTATTCCTAGCTCTTCACCCTCCAAAGCACAAGCATTTGACTCAGGTCATTAACATATATGAGAGCTTCTCAAATGAGGTAGAGACATAGGATAGAATGAGATTGATAATTATATGGATTTTTTATATGTTTTCCCTTCACATCAAATTTTATATTGGAAGCTTTAGTACATTAGGGCAACAGATAATAGCAATTGGCATTTGGGTTGTAAGAAAAGAAAGATGACTGATACTTCTGACTAACCTCATTAAGATCATGTCAGAGGAGAAGACTGATATTCTTAGGATAAATTAGATCAGATTCTATCCAATTGAAATAAGCAAAATGAAATCTCTAGAAAAAACTCTCTAAGGGACAGCATCCAATAGAACAGCAGAAAAGTTAGAAAACTTTCAAGAAATTTCATCTTTCATAATGACCATCACTGCCTATGTATTTGGAAGAGAGAACAAAAGAGCAGAGGTGCTGAGAGGAATTGTAACGTTTGGATAAAGAATACATCCACTGAATTATCTCTCTTTTCAGACTACAGTGCTTCTCTGCCTGTATCTTCTTTAATTTCTTGCCTTTAATATAATTCTAGTGATGTAAAGCTTTGTTGTAATTACTAGAGCCCTTACAATTTTCTCTCATTTACAAGATTCTTTCCTTAACCTTTTTTATATAATATTGAAAATAAATTGATTTTAAAAAATCCTTCCTGGCAATCATATATTCATTATTATGGATGCACAGTAACATATTTTCTTGTGAACTAATAAGGACAATAATAATAATTGCTCATATTTACAGAGTACTTTGCAATTACAAAAGCATACTCAAAAATTATTTAGCACCCCATGGCTTAAAGATCACAGAAAATTAAAAAAGCAAATAGAATAACAAACCAGACAAAATAAATGCATTTAAAGAATTACTTTGTTCATATTGAATCAGAAAAGGGAAGGAATTTTAAATAAAAGATGAAGAACACATTTGACACAGAGAGATACATAGAGAGAAAAGGTGAAAGTCTGGAACAGAATTTATTATGCTTCAGCTGAAGTATAAAAAGAAGGCCTGACAATTCTGATCGCAGATAAAACAAAGCAAAAATAGATCTTAATAAAAGAGATAAAGAGGAAAAGTGCATCTTGATAAGGGATACTGTAAATAATAAAGGAGTAATGATGCTAAATGTATATTCACCAAGTGCTAGAACAAGAAAATTCCTAAAAAAAGATTTTTAAGCCAGTTATAGGAAGAAATAAATAGCAAAACTATTCTAATGGGGGACCTCAATCTTCTCCTCTCAGATTGAGACAAATCTAACCACAAAATAAACAAGAAAGAAACCAGGAAGGATAATAAGAGCCTTGAAAAACAACATCTGACAGGACTCTGGAGAAAACTGAATAGTTTCTCCACAGTACATGGCACATACACAAAAAATGATCATATATTAGGAAATAAAACCCTCACAATCAAATGCAAAAAAAAGCAGAAATAGTAAATTCTTGCTTTTCAGAATACAGTGCAACAAAAATTATATTCAATATAGGGTCAGGAAAACATAGACTAAAAACCAATTAGAAATTAAATAATCTAATTTTACAGAGTTAGTAGGTCAAACAACAAATCACAGAACCAATCCATATTTTCATTCAAGAAAAAAGAAAATAATGAGACAATCTACCAAAAATTATGGGATACAGCCAAAGCAGCTATTAGGGAAAATTTTATATCTCTACATATAATAGGGAAGGAGGAAATCAATGAATTAGGGATGCAACTTAAAAAGATAGAAAAAGAACAAATTAAAAGCACCCAATTAAATACCAAATTAGAAATTTTAAAACTCAAAGCAGAGATTAATAAAATAGAGACTTGAATGAATAAACAAAATTAAGAGTTGGTCTTATGAAAAAAAAACTAACAAAATACATAAACCTTTGGTTAATTTGATCAGAAAAAGGCAAGAAAACAACCAAATCACCAGCATTCAAAAATAAAAGAGGTGAATAAAAGAAGTTAACACCAATGAAAAAGAAATTAAAGCAATAATTAGGAGCTATTTTGCTCAATTTTAGGGCAACAAGTCTGACAATCTAACTGAAATGGTTGAATATTTGCAAAAATATAAACTGCCAAACTTAACAGAAGAGGAAATAAAATACTTAAATAGTCTCATTTTAGAAAAAAAATGAACTAGTCATTAATAAACTCCCAGGGTCAAATGGATTCACAAGTGAATTCTATCAAACATTTAAAAAATAATTAATTCCAATACCATGTAAATTACTTGGAAAAACAGTTAAAGAAGAAATACTGCCAAATTCCTTCTATGGCATAAATATGGCCCTGATATCTAAACCAAGAAGGGCCAAAACAAAAAAAGAAAATTACAGATCACTCTCTCTAATGAATATTGATGCAAAAATTTTAAATAAAATAATAGCAAAGAGATTACAGCAATTTATCAGAGAATAATACACTTTGACCAAGTAGGATTTGTATCAGGAATGAAGGGATGGTTCAATATCACGAAAACTACTACCATAATGAACCATATAAATAACAAGCCAACAGAAATCATGATAATCTCAATAGATGTAGGAAATGATTTTGACAAAATACAGCACCCATTCCTATTAAAAACACTAGAGAGCATAAGGAAAAAAGGAGCTTTCCTTAAAATAATAAGCAGTGTCTATCTATAACCTACAACAAGCATTATATGTAATGGGGAGAAGCTGGATTCATCCCCAATAAGATCAGAGGTGAAAAGATGATGTCCATTATCACCAGTATTATTTAACATTGTATTAGAAATGTTGACTTTAGCAATAAAAAAGGAAATTAAAGGAATTAGAACAGCAATGAAGAAATAAAACTATCACTCTTTATAGATGATATGATGGTATACTTAGAGTATCCTAGAAAATCATCCCAAAACCTACTATAAACAATTCAAACCTTTAGCAAAGTTTCAGGATATAAAATAAACCACACAAATCATAGCATTTCTATATGTTACTGACAATGCCCATCAGCAAGAAATAGAAAGAGAAATTTCATTTAAAATTATTGTAGACAATATAAAATACTTGTGGGTCTACTTGCCAAGAAAAACCCAAGCATTATATTAACATAATTGCAAAACACTTCTCACACAAGTTAGATCAGTTCTAAATAGCTGGAAAAATATAAATTACTCATGGCTAGGCTGAGCTGATATAATAAAAATGACAATTCTGCCTAAATTGGTCTATTTCTTCAGTGTCATACCAATAAACCTGTCAAAATATCATATTATATAACTAGAAAAAAATAACAATATTTATCTGGAAGA
>JAJPUD010027415.1:0-15166 GCA_023553655.1 Myrmecobius fasciatus | reverse complement strand
CTTTATTGAATATAATTTTTATTGCATTGTGATCTGAAAAGGAAGCATTTACTATTTTTCCCTCTTTACATTTGATTGTGAGGTTTTTATACCTTAAGAAATGGTCAATTTTTGTATAGGTTCCATTTACTGCTAAGAAAAAGGTGTATTCCTTCCTTTCGTATTCAATTTTCTTCAGAGATCTATCATATTTAGATTTTCTAGGATCCTATTAACCTCCTTGGTTTCTTTCTTGTTCATTTGGTGATTAGATTTGTCTGATACTGAGAGCAGAAGGTTGAGACCTCCCACTAGAATAATTTTGATGTCAATTTCTTCCTATAATTGGCTTAAAATCTTTAAGAATTTGCCTGCTCTACCATTTGGTGCATATACAATTAATTTAATTACTATTTCATTATTTATGGTATCCTTTATCAAGATGTACTTTTCTTTCCTTATCTCTTTTAATTAGATCTATTTTTACTTTTGGTTTATCGGAGATCAGAATTGTTACCCTGGCCTTTTTTTTTTTTTTAAATTCAGCTGAAGCATAATAAATTCTGTTCTAGCCTTTTACCTTTATTCTTTATGTTTCTCTGTGTCAAGTGTGTTTCTTAAACAATTTATTGTAGAATTCCATTTTTTAATCCACTCTGCTATTTCCTTCCATTTTATGGGAGCCTTTATTCCTTTCACATTCGTAGCTATAACTACCA
Source organism: Myrmecobius fasciatus (assembly GCA_023553655.1). Lineage (NCBI taxonomy): Eukaryota > Metazoa > Chordata > Mammalia > Dasyuromorphia > Myrmecobiidae > Myrmecobius > Myrmecobius fasciatus. The sequence goes on along the minus strand of JAJPUD010027415.1, from coordinate 14,468 downwards.
GCTCTGTATTTCCATAAATACTATTTTCTTTCTGTATATATTTTTGTTCTCTCTTTCCAAGCTATCCTTAACAGTGTTCTTTTTATCCACCCCACCAACTATCTTACCTCCTATCACTTTTCCCCTTCTTTCAATAGTGTTTTTAACCCATTCTACCCACTATCATATATTCTATCACCCCTTTTCTGCTTCTGTTATCTTTTTTCTTTAGTGTTTCTGCCCTCCTTTTTATCCTTTACCTCTATTTTCTTTCCTCTTTTTTCTCTTACTTTATTATAGTGTTAGATAAATTTCTAAACCCAATTGAATGATTAAGTCATTCCTTCTTTGAGCCCCAAACCAATGACAGCAAATTTCAGCCAATACTTACCTCCTTCTTTTATTTCTTTTATTGTAATAGGTCTTTTATGATTCTTTCTATAATCTAATTTGTCCCATTATACCTCCCTTTCTTCTTCCAGTGTTTTTTCTTTGAAATTATCACATCAGATTCCATTTTTAACTACACAGTCTGTCCATGTGATGATCTGCTCTGTCTGCCCCAGAAACAGATACAGATCTGAATTACAGATATTATTTTCCCATCTAGGGATGTAAACAGTTTAACCTTAAATCATATATATTTTCCTGTGTTTACCTTTCTATGCTTCTCTTGAGTCCTATGTTTGTAGATTAAATTTTCTGTATAGTTTTTTTTTCAATAGAAATGATCAAAAGTCTTTTATTTCATTGAAAAGTCCATTACCTCCTCTGAAAGATGATGCTCATTCTTTTTTTTTCAGGTATATCTTTTTTTTATTAAAATTTTTTATTTGCAAAACATATGTATGGGTAATTCTTCAACATTGACCCTTACAAAGCTTTCTGTTACAAATCCCCCCCCCAGTCCCCACCCTTTCCCTAGATGGCAGGAAATCCACTACATATTAATTATGTTAAAATACTTGACAAATCAAATATATGTATACACATTTCCACACTTATCATTGTTGTTCAAGAAAAATCATATCTACAAGAAAAAAATGAGAGAAAGGAAACACAATGCAAACAAACATCAATAGAGAGCATGAAAATGTGTTGTGGTCCACATTTCATATCCATCTCTCTGGGTGTATATGCATTTCTTCACTAACAATTGGAACTGGTTTGAAACAGTTTATTGTTGAAGAGAGCAATGTCCATCAGAATTGAGATGATGCTCATTCTTATTGAGTAGTTAATTTTTGATTGTAACCCTTGGTTCTTTGCATTTCAAAATATGCTATTCCAAGCCCTCTGTTCCTTTTTTTATTGCATCTGTCAGATCCTGGGTAATCCTGACTATTGCTCCTTGATATTAGAATTATGTTTGTTCTGGCAACTTGCAGTATTTGTCCTTGAGATTGTAGTCCTGTAGTTTGGCAGTAATGTTCCTCGGGGTTTTCCTTGTAGGATTTCTTTTTGAAGATGATCAATGGATTCTTTTAATGACTATTTCCTCTTCCGTTTCTAGAATATTAGGGCAGTTTTCCTTGATGATCTCTTGAAGTATGCTATCCATGCTCTTTTTTTTTTTTTTTTGGTCATGGCTTTCAGGTAGACCAATAATTTTTAAATTGTATCTTCTGGATCTATTTCTAGATTGGATATTTTTCTAGTGAGGTATTTTACATTTTTTTTCCATTTTTTCATTCTTTTTAATTTGTTTGACAGATTCTTGATCTTTCCTAGAGCCATTAGCTTCCATTTGCCCCATTTTAGTTTTTAAGGTATAATGTTCTTCAGTAATTTTTGTATTTTTTCCCATTTGATTAATTCTACTTTCCAAGGTGTTCTTTTCTTCAGTGGATCTTTTTTTTGTTGTTGCATTTGGCCAATCATATATTATCTTTCTTTTCCAAGCTGTTGACTCTCTCTTGCACACTTTTTTTTTCTTATTTTTTTTCTTTTATCTCACTTATTTACCTTTTAAAGTCTTTTAAGAGCACCTCCAAGAAGTTTTTTTTGGGTTTGAGAATAATTCATATCACTTTGAGATTTCCTCTGTGGATATTTTGTCCTTGTCTCAGTTGGTGATTTGCTCTTTGCTCTTCCCTGTCACCATAGTAGCTTTCCATGATCAAGGTTCTTTTCTATTTCTTGCTTTTCTTTTCTTTTCTTTCTTCTTTTTTTTGTATTTCCTCTTTTTTTGAATTTTAAGATCAAACCTTGACTTTGAGCATAGTGGCCCCTTGTTTTTGGAGGGGGAAGGTTTGCCTGCTTTTTTCAAAAAAAGCCTGGTTTCCCAAAATTTGCCTTTTCAGCTGAGATTGTAGGCTGTCTCACTGTTATGCTCCTCTACTGAATCAGGACTGATTAGCTCTGATTAAGACCCTGTCACTGGCTTTTCCAGAGTCTGTCTGCATTGGACTGAATTCCCTTTTCACCCCAGTGAGACTCACACTTTTTTGTAGTTTTTCCATTCTATATTGAACTAGAGAGTAGTTTTATTCCATCAGACTCTGTTCAGAGGCTTGATGTCATGTTGTTTTTGAGGGAAAGTGGGAGAGCTCAAGCAGCTTCCTGACTTCACTCTGCCATCTTGGCTGCAACTCCAGAAGTTTCTTTGCAAATATTTCAGTCCTTTATTTCTAAATGGCATACAACCAAGCCTTAGATCAAAATCTACAGTACACAAATTTAATTCAAATTGTCACATTTATGCCACAATTTCTGTTATTGGTATAATCCTAGTTGGTACTGTGGTTGAGTGTGTGTGTGTGTGTGTGTGTGTGTGTGTGTGTGTGTGTGTTGATGGAATAACTCCTCATTTCCACTAGTGTTCTGGATCACAACAGAATCTGAGCGTGGAACTCATGACAAACCATTTGCTAGCTGAGTATCCATCCATATAACAAAGACTGGACAAATTAAGCAACATAGAGTAATTTACCAGGTAATGATAGGGATGTAAATTGGCATCCCTATTATTATATTATTATCATTAAGGAATGAAGTTTGTGACCTTTTTGTTGGAAAACCTACCCATTTCAAAGAAGTCACTTTGAGATACTCAAGAATTAAATTAAAAAAATACTTGAAGATAGCTATTTGAAAAATTATTTTTAATGTTTGATGTCTTTAGCTCTTTATTTACCTCAGTCTTTCTAAACATATTAATCTTAAAGTTGTAGTACAAATACAACATTGTGCACTTATATCAACTTTACAAATATGTCCTTTTGCAGCAAAAGTTTTAGGTTCTGACCCTACCAATTCCCTACGAAACCACGAGAAATAATTTAGCTATTTCCACAATTAATTACCAAGAAAGATTTTTCATAGGAGCAACATATTTTTTTCTCCAAAGCTAAATTTAAGATATTGTAGATTTGAATTTTGGGATGGAAGGAGGAGGGGTTTGATCAGCAGAGCAGAAATACCACAATCAAAAATGGAATTAGATTTCAGAGGTAACTTTTGATTTCATTGACTTATATGGCAACCTAGTGAAGCCTATAGAACTCTTCTCAGTATATTGTTATGCATAAAACAAAAACTGATAAGTTACAAAGAAATCCAATTAAATTGAAATATGGTTTATCAAAATATTACAAAAAGATTAGTTCACAGGCTTTAGATTAAGAACTTCTGGGAGGAAGGAAGGAAACAAATATTTCTGATGTACTGATAGACTCAGTTTCCTCATCTTTAAAACTGAGCTGAAGAAGGAAATGGCAAATTTCTCTAATATCTTTGCCAAAAAGATAAAAAAAAACTGACCCCAAAACCCAAATGAGTTTAAGAAGAATCAGACATGACTAAAAATGAGAGAACAACAACTGCTGTGCTAAGTAATTCACACATATTATTTCTTTTCATCCTTATGATAACTGTAGAAGATAAGTAAAATGATTATTATCTCTTTTACAGTTGAGGAAGCTTAGTTATCTATGTTCATATAGCTACTAAGAGTGTGAGACTACATTTTAACTTGAGTCTACCTGACTTCTACTACTGACTTCCAGTGCTTTATTTATTGTGTCATCTGGTTACCTCACTGGACCAGATGATCCTTAAAGTGTCTTTCAACTTTATAAATTTATGGCTTAAAGCAAGTGGCAGAAGACAGGAAGGATAGACATGTAAAACCCATAGAAGAAATTTTGTTTTATCATTGGGGTGACTAAGAGAAAATATTAAAAGAATAAAAAAGTAAGATTGAAGGTTAAACTAAGAAATTAATTGGGTCTCTCAGGGATCGCTCTAAATCTTTCTTTTGAGTTTTCTAATGTAGAAGTGTTGAAACAATAAATGCCATATATAAAAGAGATTTCTGTTACACATGTTAATCAACAGCAACATATACATAAATGCTGACTGACCACATGTGATAACTTCACTGTGAGCTAAACTAATAATTGAAAAATTCTCAATAGCTGATAATAATTTCATGAAATGCGATGTTTACTCAAAAGACAGATATAAGTTAAAAAATTACTTTTATTGTTAAAGATGCATTCTGTATACAATGCCTGGACTTCCCAAATAATAAGGCTAAACTCTATAAAAATCATAGTGGTAGATTTAAATGTAATGAATATCAGAGAGAAAGCAATAAACTATTATCCAACAAATGTTCACATATATGACTTCTGGTTCCATTATCAAGTTGGTTTCAGAATTGTTCAAATATTTTGTTAAGTGGTAACCATGTATGAGGCACAAGAAAACAAAGTGGAAAAAAATCTAGAGTTGAAATAGATCTAAGAAGTCATCTATTTCAACTACCTCATTTTTTGGATGAATAAATTGAGGCCCAGAGATGTTAGATGACTTGATCAAGATCAAATAGGTAAGATGAAGAACTGAGAGTAGAAATCACAATGACTCCAAGATACCTAATTTGATAGTATACATTTTGTTTTTTTTCTTTTGCTGTCTCCCCCCCCCCGTGTGTGTATGTGTGTGCAGATAATTTTGTATGGTTGGAAAAACCAATACAAAATACATTTGATTATAATAGTTGTAGATTGGTAGGACTTCAATAGATGGGAAAGATGTCTTGGTGGGCACTTTAAAATAAATTATAGCATTAAGGTGGGGTAAAGAAAGATGAATTTGCCAGGTAAGAAGAAAGGTAGAACAAATAAAAGGGAAAGGTAGCTTAATAAGTCTACAAAGTTAGGTTGAAGAAATTGTAGAGAGCTTTGAGCACCAGGCTGAGAAGTTTTGGAATTTAGTTCATAGGCAGTAAGAAACCCACTCAAATTTTTATTTCTGTAAATCCTTAGTTGATTTTTTTTGCCATCATAATTGCAATGAATAGGCTGAATATATGAAGGTTTATATTAATACATCTAAAGATCATGATTCTGTCATTCCATTTTGCCATTAGAACATCTTATCTGCTTCCTGGTTGGTTGTCTTTTGTTCTCAAAGAAGAACAAAATGACAGCATTATTTTAGAGTTACAATGTTACAATGTGTCTGATCACATTGCTGATCAGAATAATATGGATTTGGAATGCTCTACCACAGGTTGGGCACAAATAGTTCATGTGAGCATTTGGGATTTTTTGAACTCTGCATATCTCATGTTGCTTTTGAGCTACTTCATTTCTACTTAGCTCATAGAGCACAATCCCTTCCCTGATGTGGGTACATCAAGCTGGGAATTTTTGTTTCAATGTTTTCTATGTCAAACAATCAATTTCTTAATAAAGTTCTTAAGGGCAACCTTAACAGTCTCCTTGTAGCTTGCTCCACACCTTGTGAGTGCTTGCCTTGTTAAATTCTCTGTAAAACAGTTCTTTAGGTAAGTGTTGGCACTTGAACAACTTAGTGTGGCTCCTTACTACCTGAATGACCTGGAAAATAGATCCCAAACTGACAAATTAATTTAAAAAAATGCCTGAAAGTCATGATCAAAAAAAGAGTTTGGATAGCAATCCACAAGAAATTATGGAAAACTGCCCTTCATACTCTAGAAATAGAGGGGGAAGTACTCATTAAAAGAATCCATTGCTCACCTTTGCAAAGAGATCCCACAACGAAAACTTCAAGGAACATTATTTAGAAACTCCAAAACTATAATCTCAAGGAAAAAAAATACTTCAAGGTGGCAGACAAAAATAATTCAAAGATCAAGGAGCAACAGTCAGGATTACCCAGGATCTGGCAGCTTCTTCAATAAAAAAACAAACAAACAAACAAAAACAAACAAACAAACAAACAAAAAAACTGGAGAGCCTTGAATACCAAATTCCAGAAGGCAAAGAACCTGGGGCTACAACCAAGAATTAAGTATCCAGCAAAATTCAGCATCATCTTTCAGGGGGGTAGATGGAGCTTCAATTCAGTAATTTCTATTGAAAAAACCAGAACTAAACAGAAAATTTAATCTACAAATACAGGACTCAAGAGAACCATAGAAAGGTAAATAGGAGAAATATATATATATATATATGTATATATATATATACACATATATATATTTAAATCATTTAAATTAAAAATCATTTAAATTAAAAATAAATAAATTTAAATAAATAAATTTAAATATACATATATATAAATTTAAATAAAATTATATTTATATCCCTAAATAGGAAAACAATATCTGCAACTCTTGCAAATTGTATCTGTCACTGGGGTAGAGAGAAGGGCATCACATGGACTGAGGACATGGTTGTGAATGGACTTTGATGTGATGACATCAAAGAAAAAGACATTAAGCGGTGGAATAAGTCTGTACTGGAAAAACAGGAAAGGGAAAGTATAAAGGGATACTATTTCACACCAAAAGGCTCAAAAGACCTATTACAATTAAGGGGAATATGGAGGGATATGAGAATTGTTTGGAGCTTGATCTCATCAGTTTTGACTGTAAGAGGAAATAACTTAATCATTCAGTTGTATATAAAAATTTCATTAATCCTATAAAGAAGTAAGAGGAGAAAGAGGAAAGAAAAGGTGAGGGCCAGAATAGAAACCAGGGTAGAAATACTGTCAAAAAAGACAAGGAAAGGGGGGAAAGGTTGGTAGAAAATAATATACTAGGTGGAGTGGGTTAAAAAATACTACTAAGAGAAGGGGAAGGGATCATAGGAGATAAGGTAATGGGGTTGGGTGGGTAAAAAAAAAGACACAAAACTAAGGACAGGGTGGAAAGAAAAAAGAAAAGTATATAAAGAGAGAAAATAAAGATGGAAGAAAATACAGAGCTGGTAATTATAACTGTGAATGTGAATGAAATGAACTCTCCCATAAAATGGAATCAAATAACAAAGTGGATTAAAAAATAGTATCCTACAATATGTTGTTCATAAGAAACACATTTGATACAGATACATACAGAGTAAAGCTAAAAGGCTGGAACACAATTTATTATGCTTAAGCTGAAGTAATTATGATCTTAAATAAAGCAAAAGTAAAAATAGATCTTATTGAAAGAGATAAGGAGGGAAAGTACATCTTGATAAAGGGTAAAATAAATAATGAAGCAGTAATGATACTTATGTGTGCATCAAGTGGTAGAGCAGGCAAATTCTTAGACATTTTAAGCCAGTTACAGGAAGAAATAGAGAACCAAATTATTCTAGCTGGAAACCTCAACCCTCTCCTCTCAGTATCAGACTAACTACACAATAAACAAGAAAGTGACTAGGGAGATCAAAAGCATCCTAGTAAACCTAGATATGATAGACCTCTGGAGAAAATTGAATGGGGACAGTACATCATCTTGGCAGTATATGGTACCTATACAAAAATTGACCTTGCTTTAGGGTATAAAAACCTCACAATCAAATGCAAAGAGCTAGAAATGGTAAATACTTCCTTTTCAGACCAAATGCAATAAAAATCATGTTCAATAAAGAGTCAAGGAAAGATATACTAAAAACCACTTGGAAATTAAGTAATCTAATTCTAATGAATGAATGTATCACATCCATTCACAGAATTTTACAGGAACAATCCATAATTTCATTCAAGAAAATGACAATAATAAGACAACACATCAAAATGTTGTTAGGGAAATTTTTATATATCTCTCTTTTTTTTTTGCTTTTTTGCTGAGGCAATTGGGGTTTAAATGACTTGTCCAGGGTCACACAGCTAGGGGACGTTAAGTGTCTGAGACCAGATTTGAACTCAGGTCCTCCTGACTTCAGGGCTGGTGCTCTATCTACTGGGCCACGTAGCTGCCCCTAAATTTTTATATCTCTAAATAGCTACATAAATAAAAAAGAGAAAGAAGAGATCAATGAATTAAGCATGCAACTAAAAAAATTAAAAAAAGAACAAATTAAAAACCCCAATTAAATCCCAAATTATAAATTTTGAAACTCAAAGGAGAGATTAATAATATAGAGACTAAGAAAAATATTGAACTAATATACAAAACTAAAAGTTGGTTTTATGAAAAAAGTAACAAAAATGTCTGAAGAAAAGAACTACTTAAACAGTAGAATAAATCAAAGGAAAAAAGAGATACAAAAAATAACTGAAGAAAATGACACATTAAAAATTAGAAAGGATAAATCAAAGCTAATGATTTTGTGAGACAGCAAGAATCACACTCAAACAAATTAAAAAGAATGAAAAAATGGGGAAAAAGTGAGATACAGCATTAGCAAAACAGCTGACCTGGAAAATAGTTCCAGAAGAGACAGTTTAAAACTTATTGGCCTACTTGAAAGCCAAAAAATGAGCCTGGATAGCATTCCACAAGAGATAATTATGAAAAATTGCCCTCACTACTCTAGAAACAGAGTGGGAAACACTCATTGAAAGAATCCATTGCTCACTTCTGGAAAGAGGTTTCACAAGGAAAACACCAAAGAACATTGTTGCAAAACTCCAAAACTACACTCTCAAGGAAAAAAATACTGCAAGGTGCCAGATAAAAAAAATTCAAAGATAAATGAGTAATAGTCAGGTTTACCCAGGATCTGGCAGCTTCTACAATAAAGGATTGGAGGAAATGAAACTATCACTCTTTGCAGATGATATGATGACATACTTAGAGAATCATAGAAAATCATCCAAATATGTACTGGAAATATTCACAGCTTTAGTAAAGTTGCAGGATATGAAATAAACCTACACAAATCATTAGCATTTCTACATATTTCTGACAAAGCCCAGTAGCAAGAAATAAAAAGATAAATTCTGTTTAAAATTACTGTAGATAAAATAAAATATTTGGAGGTCTACTTGCCAAGACAAATCCAAGAACTATATGAACACAATTATAAAACACTTCTTACACAAGTAAAATCAGATCTAAACAACTGAAAAAAATATCAATTGCTCATGGGTGGGCTGAGATAATATAATTTTGCCTAAATTGGTCCACTTGTTTAGTACTATCCCAAACTGCCAAAACATTATTTTATAAAACTAGAAAAATTATTACAAAGTTCATCTGGAAGAACAAAACATCAAACATATGACAAAAAATACAAAGAATAGTGGCTTAGCAGTGTCAAACCTAAAACTATATTATAAAGCAGCAGTCATCACAACGATTTGATACTTGTTAAGAAATAGAATGGCAGATCAGTGGAATAGATTAGATACACATGACACAATAATCAAAGCCTATAACAATCTAATATTAGACAAATTCCCAAAATCCAGTTTCTGGAATAAGAACTCACTATTTGACAAAAATTGCTGGGAAAACTGCAAAATAATATATCAGAGATAGCATAGACCTACATCTCACACCACACCAAAATAAGGTCTAAATGGATACACAATTTGAGCATAAAGGATGATACCATCAACAGCTTAGGGGAGCAAGGGATGACTTATTTACTTATCAGATATTTGGAGAAAGGAGGAATTTATGACCAATGAAGAATAGGAAACATTTTGAAAGGCAAAATGGAGAACTTTGATTACATTAATTTAAAAAGTTTTTGCACACAAAACCCCAAAAGAAATGAGATTAAAAGGGAAGTACAAAGCTGGGAAAAATTTTTATAGCCAATATTTCTGATAAAGGTATTATTTCTAAAATATATAAAGAACTGTGTGAAATTTATAAAAATACAAGTCATTCTACAATTGATATATGAACAGACAATTTTCAGATGACAAAATTCAAGCCTTTTATAGTTATACAAAATGTTCCAAATTGTTTTCCATTGATTAAAAATGCAAATTAAGACAACTCTGAGGTATCACCTCACAACTCTCAGATTGGCTAAGATGGCAGGAAAAGATAATGATAAATGTTGGAGGGGATGTGGGAACACTGGGACATTAATACATTGTTGGTAGAGTTGTGAAATGATCCAACCATTCTGGAGAGCAATCTGGAATTATGCCCAAAGGGCTATAAAACTATGCATACCCTTTGACTCAGCAGTGCCATTACTGGGTCTGTATTCCATGGAAATCATAAAGAAGGAAAAAGGACCCACATGTGCAAAAATTTTTGTAGCAGCTCTTTTTGTGGTAGCAAAGAATTGGAAAATGAGAAGATGCCCATCGGTTGGGGAATGGCTGAATAAACTGTGAAACATAAAGGTAATGGTATATTATTGTTCTATAAAAATGAGGAACAAGCTGATTATAGAAAGGCCTGGAAAACTTATGTGAACTGATGCTACATTGTACACATTAATAGCAAGAATATGCAATGATAAACTGTGAAAAATTTCCTTCTCAGTGATTCAATGACTGAAAACAATTTGAATAGACTTTGGACAGAAAATGCCATCTGCATCCAGAAAAAGAACTAAGAATACTGAATGTAAATCAACACATGCAACGTTCACTTTTTTTTTAATACAGTTTTTTTAAATCTCTCCCATGGTTTTTCCCTTTTGCTCTGATTTTTCTTTCCCAACATGATTCATAAATCAATGTGTATTAAAAATAATTAAACTGGGACTTCCTTCCAGGGGTGGAGCCATGGTGGCGGAGATCAGACAGGAGTCTCTGTAACCTCCTCTAACCTTCCCTCAAACCAACAACATATGAAGTCTCTAGACTGATTCTAAAGCAAAAAAATCCACAATATCTGGAGAACAACACTATTCTAGAAGAAGATACTCTGGAAGAACCTCAAAACAGATCTGTTTTAATTGGGCAGGGGGTGGTCTGCTGAACCCAGACTGCAGCACAGGGAGACCAGGGCAGGGAGCTGGAGCATGGAGCTGAAACAGGAGTCGAAACAGGAGTGGGAGCGTTGTGCTTTTCACACACCTGGGAGTCTTCTGTGGGCCTCTTGGGCCAATCTGTCCTGATTGTGGGCAGGTGGTTTGGAGGGTCTGCCTTTTGTGAGGGGTAGATTGTGAACCACTGAACCCATGATGAGCATTGGACCTAGCTGCCATTACACAGCACCCTAGGGTGATCAATCAATCTATCAGTAGGACTGATCAGCACCTGACATAATTCAATCAGCAGAACTGCCCAGTTCCTGAAATAACTCAATCAGCAGAAATGCCCCAGGGCAAATTAAAGCAGCTGTCCCACCTTTGCCTTAAACAGGCCTCACACCTTTTAAAAAATGAATGAAAAACCAAAAAGAGCTCTCACCATAGACAACTTTTATGTAGAGAGGGAAGAACAGACCTCAAATCCTGAGGCCCCTAAAGGTAAAGCAACTCCAGAAAAAGCCCCAAAGAGAGACTTAAACTGGTCCCCATGTCACAAGGCTTTCTTTGAAGATTGCATAAAAAATCTTAAAAGAGAGTTAGAAGAAACATGGGGAAACAAATGAGATCACTGCAAAATAAAATAGAAAAAATGGAAAAAGAATGCAATGAACAAAAAAATGTAAATGGTCAATTGCAAAAGGAACTAAAAACAGTAACTGAAGAAAATAAGACATTAAAAATTAGAATCGAACAATTGGAAATGAATGACTAATCAAGACTTCAAGAATCAGTCAAACAAAAACAAAAAAATGAAAAGATAGAGAAAAACATGAAATATCTCCTAGGAAAAACAACTGACCTGGAAAATAGACCTAGGAGAGACAATCTAAGGATTATAGGGCTTCCTGAAAGCCATGATGAAAAAAAGAACCTAGACACTATCTTCCAGGAAATCATAAAAGAAAACTGCCCTGATATTTTAGACCCAGAAGGCAAAATACTCCTTGAAACAATACACCGATCACCTCCTGAAAGAAACCCAAAAATTAAGTCCCCCAGAAATACCGTGGCTAAATTCCAGAACTATCATACCAAGGAAAAGATATTACAAGAAGCCAGAAAGAAACAATTTAAATATTGGGGAGCCACAATTAGGATCACACAGGACCTAGCAGCTTCTACTTTGAAGGATCGAAGGGCCTGGAATCAGATATTCCAAAGGGCAAAGGAACTTGGATTACAGCCAAGAATAAGTTACCCAGCTAGAATGAGCATTATCTTCCAGGGAAGAAGATGGTCATTCAATGATATAGGAGAATTTCACCTATTTCTACTGAAAAGACCAGAACTGAACAAAAAAATTGATCTACAAACACAGAACACAAGAGAAACATAAAAAGGTAACAAGGAAAAAAAACTCGTGAGAACTATATTTATGTTATAGATACTTATAAAATGAGGGTTGATTTTATGAATCTATTATTACATTATGATTATGATATGATTACTGTGATTTTATGATTATTATGATATGATTATTGTGATTTGATGATTATTGTGATACAATAAACTGAAAAAGAAATTAGATGTAGAAAAGGGATAACACTGGAAGAAGAGGAAAAGGAGGTAAAATAAGGGAAATTACATCACATGTAGAGGCAAAGAAAACCTATAATGATTGAGGGGAAAAAAGGAAGGGGAATTAGAATTTGGTTAATCTCCATCTCATCAGATTTGGCTCTGAGGGAATAATAGACGTACTTATAAGGAAACAGGAGGGAAAGGGGGGAAAAAGGGGGTAGCTGGGGCTCTAAAGGGGAAGGATTGTTTGAGGGAAGTGGTTATCAAGAGCAAAATAGTAGAAAGGAGGGAAAGGGGATAAGAAAGATAAAAGCATAAGTTAGGATAAATAAGATGGCAGGAAATACAGAATTAGTTGTTTTAACTGTGAATGTGAATGGAATGAACTCTCCCTTAAAGCGGAAGCAGATAGCAGACCGGATTAAAAACCAGAATCCAACAATATGTTGTATACAAGAAACACATCTAAAACATAGAGATACATACAGGGTAAAGGTAAAAGGTTGGAGCAGAATCTATTATGCTTCAGGTGAACAACAACAACAACAACAAAAAAAAACAGGGGTAGCAATCCTGATCTCAGACCAAGTAAAAGCAAAGATAGACTTAATTAAAAGAGACGAAGAAGGAAATTATATCTTCCTAAAGGGTACCATAGATAATGAAGCAATATCAATACTAAACATATATGCACCAAGTGGTATAGCATGGAAATACTTAGAGGAAAAGTTCAGAGAGATGCAAGAAGAAATAGACAACAAAACTATAATAGTGGGGGATCTCAACCTCCCTCTCTCAGAACTTGATAAATCAAACCACAAAATAAATAAGAAAAAAGTTAAGGAGGTAAACAAAATGTTAGAAAAGTTAGGTATGATAGATCTTTGGAGGAAATTAAATGGAGACAGAAAGAAGTTTACTTTTTTCGCAGCAGTCCATGGAATTTATACAAAAATTGACTATGTGTTAGGACACAAAAACCTCAAAATCAAATGCAGGAAGGCAGAAATAATAAATGTATTCTTTTCAGATCATGACGGAATAAAAATCACATGCAATATAAGGCCAGGAGAAAACAGATCAAAAACCAATCGGAAACTAAATAATTTTATCCTAAAGAATGAATGGGTGAAACAGCAAATTACAGACACAATTACTAATTTCATCCAAGAGAATGACAATAATGAGACAACATACCAAAATTTGTGGGATACAGCCAAAGCGGTAATAAGGGGAAATTTTATATTTCTAGATGATTATTTGCATAAAATAGAGACAGAGAAAATCAATGAATTGGGCTTGCAACTAAAAAAGGTAGAGAAAGAACAAATTAAAACCCCCCAATCAAATACCAAACTTGAAATCCTAAAAATAAAAGGAGAGTTTAGTAAAATTGAAAGTAAAAAAAAAAACTATTGAATTAATAAAGAAAACTAAAAGTGGGTTTTATGAAAAAACAAACAAAATAGATAAACCTCTAGTTAATTTAATTAGAAAAAGGAAAGAGGAAAATCAAATTGTTAGTCTCAAAAATGAAAAGGGAGAACTTTCCACCAATGAAGAGGAAATTAGAGCAATAATCAGGAGTTACTTTGCCCAACTGTATGCCAATAAATTTGAAAACCTAAGTGAAATGGAGGAATATCTACAAACATATAGATTGCCCAGATGAACAGAAGAGGAAATAAATTACTTAAATAGTCCCATTTCAGAAAAAGAAATAGACCAAATCATTAATCAACTCCCTAAGAAAAAATCCCCAGGACCAGATGGATTTACATGTGAATTCTACCAAACATTTAAAGAACA
>JAJPUD010027414.1:2537-15580 GCA_023553655.1 Myrmecobius fasciatus | reverse complement strand
TTTCTTTCTTTCTTTCTTTCTTTCTTTCTTTCTTTCTTTCTTTCTTTTTCTTTTCTTTCTTTTTTCCTTTCTCTTGCAATATGGATGGCATAGAAATATGTTTTGCACAATTCCACATTTACAATTGCTTTCACAATGGCTGGGGGTGGAGTGGGAAGAAGGGAGAGAATCCAGAACTCAACATTTTTAAAAAATTGAAGCAAAAAGGAGAGAAGCAATTGTAGTTGCAAAAAAAAAAAAAAAAAAATTTAGAAGTTTTTTTTTAAACCCCCCCCCCCCGTGTTTTGTGAGTTCTAGGCTTAAAAGAGCATATAGTAATATCATCATATCTATATTTATCCCTTCTGCTGTAATTACATTTTAATGTCTTTATATAATATTAAATATTATTACAATAATGAAACTTTTTTCTTTTTATTTCTTTTTATTTTACACTTAAATACAAAACCAGGGGAAAAATTGTCATGTGCACAACAGAACATGAGAGGATTCAAAATGTAAAGCAATATATTTCCATTTTAAGAAAGCCTATATATTAAATATTATACATTGCGTTCAGAACTGTCCATCTTTCTTTTACTTCCTTTTAGGTTTTCGTTTGTTCTCTGATATGGACTTTTTACTTTGATTTATTTTCCCCTTCTTACTTCCCAAGAAAGTTACAATTATATATATATATATATATATATGCATATATATATACACACATACACACATATACATATATATGCTATGCTATGTATACATATGCACATACACTCACTATATACACACATGCACACACATGGATATATGTGTATACATACACACATAATGAGAAGTTTTTAATGCCATGTTGATCAACTGGGGAGAGAGACTGCACATGTGTGTCTGTGCATAAATATATGTCTATACACACATATATGTATATGTGTACATATGTATATATTTTGTAAAAAAAAAAAAAAAAACAAGCTTCCCCTCCCAGGAACTAGAGGACTATTTGCTGAGATATAGTTTTAATCTTCAGATATTATATTATTAGTAAAATGTCAGTTAATAAACACTTATTAATGCTTATGACATTTACTATGTATTAATCACTGTGAGTATACAAAGAAAAAAAAAGTGCTCTGCTGTTTTCTTCTTAAGACTAGAGAAAAAGAGATTCCATTATTTTAATTAATTAATACCATTTAAATTTAATCTGCATTATTAACATTTTCTGTATAATTTTTAAAGTCTAAATAATCAACAAAACAAAAAATCAAACCTTGATTTGATGTCTGAGGTGGTGTAAATATTCATATAGAAATTTTAATAAGCTGATATCTTGGGCCCTTTGATAATAATGATGATGATGATGATGTAGGCTGAGTCTGGTGAATCATTTGAACTTGGTTGTTCTGAGCTGCAATTGGACTAAAACTGTTCACTAATCCAGCACTAGTATTGTGAACCCATTGTTGGGGAGAGAAGTACCAGACTGCTGAAGGAGAGATATTGAAATGGTCAAAAGCTCCTTTACCAAACAGTAGTGGGATCAGGTTGTGTACTCCTCTCCTGGGTGAGTAAGAAAAACTCAGTACCTCCACAAAAAACAGAGGAAGAATAAGAGGTAAGGGTCCTCCTAGACCTTGATTGTTATTTATAAAAAGGAATTGATTGCTGAAGTAAAAATGATGTGATTCAGGGGTGAGAAGTGCCCTGTCTATGTTAGGATTTATGATAGAGAAAAAAGAGGAAGCTGGCAATAATTTGACACAAACTTTAGATTTGGAGAGAGCAGATTTCTAAGGTTTCAGAAAAAAATGAACATAAGATTACATGAACTAAAAAGGATGGAAAGCTCTCAAGAATGAAATTATGAGGACACAAAGAAAAACATTTTTATTAAGAAGGAAAATGTAGCATTATCTAAAGAGATCAATGTGGTTCTAGCAAGAACTCATCAATCAACTTAGACTTTTAAAAACATGTACCCTGAAGATAGAAGCAAAGGCAGATAATGGAGAATGAATACAAAAACAAAACATGGCAAGACCTTGTAAGAATAATATCAGGAGCACTAAAGTGAAGAATGAGCTGAGGAATGCTAGCATTGTTTGTTTTTAGGTATGTTGAATAGAGGGGGAAGAGTGCAAAAAGGGCAGGAAAGAAGATGAAAGAAGGAAAAGAACCACTTGTGTAGGGTGGATGAAACAATGGTAATGGATGGCTGAGGGAAGGTGTAGATTACTCAACTCTTTTCTCTGCTTAGAATAATTTCTGGGCCGGAAAGGACAGAGCTAAAATGAATGGGGAGTTGAAAACCCAAAGTATGTGAGGTGACATTAGAAAAGAAAGTTGTATTGTATAAGTTCAAGTTACCAGACTCAGACAAACAAAAATCCCAGTGATGTATGGGGTGCAGCCAATAATCTTTGAAAGACTGTGCCTGGCTAGCAGGCTGAAGCTGATGGAGTTTTTGAGTTTAAGAGTTCTGATATGCTGTGGTTTAAGCTGAATTGGTGTCCCCATTGAGTTTAGCATTCATATGGTGAGCCATGGGAACCAAGGGCTTCCAGTGGTCTAAGGAGGGAGGTAAACTGGCCCCATTCTGAAATGGAGCATGTCAAAATTCCCATGTCAATCAGAGTGAGACCAGGCTCATGGGTTTCTCCTACACTTCCATCCAGCCTGACTAAGAGAAAGATCTAGCTTTAACCTTTAAATTAATTTAATTAATTAAAATTATTTATTAATTAAGTTAAATTTAAAGAAGAGAAATATTGTGGAAAACTAAAGAGAACAAATGTCTGAGTTTTCAAAAAGGAAAGAATGGAACTTGCATACTAGGTCTCAAATTAGACTCCAAGTATTTATTGGATGTGTGATCCTAGAGAAATCACTTAATTTTTTACAAACTCAGGTTCTTCATCTATAAAAATGGGAATAATTTGAACACCTACCTCAGAGAGTTATTGTGAGGACCAAATAAGTTAATATATGCAAAGCCCTTTGGAAATCTTAAAAGTGCAACATATGTGTAACTTAACTTTCTGGCAATATTCTTGAACATAAATTAAAAGGATGATTAGTGAACTGTAGAAAAGGAAAGTATAATCATAAAAAGCTTACATTTTTTTCAACAAGAATAGGTAATACCAAATTAACCTCATTTCCTTCCAGCAAAACATTTGACAAAGTATTTCATGCTAAAGTTAACAGTATAGATTTAGAGGTTGAAAGAATCTCATAGGTCATCTAATGTAAACTTCTCATTTCAGAGATATGGAGATTGAGACTTGGGGAGATTCAATTTTTAACCCCTTAAAAGGTCTTGTCCAGGGTCACACTGAGGACTGGGTCCTCTTGCTGACTATTTAGAGCAAACAATTATATGGTTGTGACCTATGGTTTTGTGTGGATGTGGAATCAAAGTAGAGTCTTTTCCTGTTGGCAAGATAGATTTCTATACCTAATTTTGTGTGTGTGTGTGTGTGTGTGTGTGTGTGTGTGTTTGTGTGTGTGTGTGTGTGTGTAATTTCTCCTTCTTTGAATCAATTTAGATGAAAGTGAGATTCAAGCACTACCTGTCCTCTTACTCACTATAAACATTCTTTCTTGCATACATCTTTTATGTGAGATAATTTTTTTTTACCATCTTTCCTCTTTTATCTCCTTTCTTCCAGGGCATAACACTTTGTCATCTGTCCATTTATTTTAACTTTATCCCTACATAACCAACTCACTACCTTTGTGTATGTAGAATTCTTCTAACTTCCTTAATAATGATAAAATTCTTAGAAGTTATATACATTTCGTCTTCTCATTTAGAAATGTAAGCAATTTAACCTTATTGAATCACTTGTAATTTATCTTTCCTGTTTCCTGTTTTATGCTTCTCTTGAATCTTGTTTGTGAAAGTCATATTTTCTATTTGGCTCTGGTCTTTTCATCAGGAACTTGGAAGTAATTTTTTTCCTCATTAAATGTCTATTTTTCCCCTTAAAGAATAATACTTAGTTTTGCTAGGTGAGTTATTCTTGGTTGTAATCCTAGCTTTTTTGCTTTCCAGAATATTATGTTCCCAATATAATGTTCCTTTAATGTGGTATCTGATAAATTTTTTGGCTGCTTGAATTGTTTTTTCTTTGACCTGGAAGTTCTGGAATTTGACTACAATATTACTAGGAGTTTTCATTTTGAAACTTTTTCCAGGTGGTGATCAGTAAATTATTTCAATTTCTGTTTTATCCTTTGCTACCAGAATTTAGGGTTAGTTGTTTTTGAAAATTTCTTGAAATAAAATATTTCTGCTTTTTCGATGATCATGGCTTTCAGGTAGTCTAATAATTCTTAAATTATCTCTCTGGATTGATTTTTCAAGTCAGTTGTTTTTCCAACGAGATATGCCACATATTCTTTTTCCCCCCCAATTCTTTTGGCTTTTGACTTTGTTTTATTGCTTTTTCTTTTTCTTTTTTTTGTGAGGCAATGAGATTAAGTGACTTGTTCAGGGTCACACAGCTAGGAAATGTTAAATTTCTGAGACCATATTTGAACTCAGGTCCTCCTGATTCCAGGACCGATGCTCTATCCACTATACCATCTAGCTGCCCTTGTTTTATTGCTTTTTAATGTCTCGTAGAGTCATTAGTTTCCACTTGCCTGATTCATATTATAAAGGAAAATTTTTTTTTTAGTGAGCTTTTGTCCCTCTATTTCCATTTAGCCAGTTCTATTTTTTAAGGTATTCTTTTCTTCATTATTTTTTATGACTCTTACCAGGATATTATTACCTTTTATAATTTTCTTTCATCACTTTCATTTCTGAATCCAATTTTCCTCTACTACTCTAATTTGATTTAGAAAACAAAACGTACGTGTGTGTGTGTGTGTGTGTGTGTGTGTGTGTGTGTGTGTGTTCTCCTAGGAATTCTTCTTGGGTTTATGTTCAATTCACATAATTTTTTTTTCTTTGACACTGTGCTTATAGCTGTTTTGGGTTCATTGTTTTCTGAGATTTGATTTTTCCTGTCACCATATCTTTTTATGGTCATTTTTGTTACTTGCTCACTTTTCCAATCCATTTCTTGGCTTTTGAATTTTTGTGAAACTTGGGCTCTATTCTAGATATGGAGATGGGGTGAGGAGGAGAAAAGAACACTCTCCCAAGCTTCAGGGTGTTTTTATATTTCTGTTTTCAGAGCTAATTCTGAGGAATTGGTAGGCCTAATTTTTCAGGGTTGCAATTCATATAGTTTCTCAGGATTCTTAATCCATTGATACTAAAATTGATACTATGCCTCAAGGTCCCTGTTTCCTGTTGCACAAAAGTGCTACTTTCTTTCCTTGAACTGTGACTTAGAAGTGGGGCAATGGCGTTGCCAAATAACGGTTTTTCTTGTGTCCAGTGCTAACACAGGAGTTCTATATGATTTCTTCCTGAACTGTTTCCAGGTCTCCTTATCATCTCTTCTTTGAGAGCTCATGAAGTTATTACTGCTTCTTTTGCCACCATCTAGTTACAACATTGTTGTTGTATTCACATGGGTTTGGGGGCAGTCCCTACTGCCCCCATGTCACAGATCTCTTCCAACTTCTCAAGTTGTATTGAATTGGAAGAATATCTCACCAACCTTTTGTTGGCTCTATCACTCCTTGGATTTTTTTCCCCAAATATGATCTGTAAATTATTTCAATTGAAATTTCATTTTCTATAATTAGAACTTCTGAGCATTTTTCTTCTGTGATTTCCTTCATTATGATGTGAATGTTTCCATTCCCAAATTCTTGTTCTCTCTTGTTTCTTTGGTAACATTTGCCATTGCAGATACAAATTCTTCTATTTATTATTGTTGTTGTTGTTGTTAAGCAAGACATAAATTATTTCTCTTTTATACTCCTCAGGAATAGTGTGTTGTGGTTCCATGCTTTCCCCCCAAAATTCTATAGGATCTTCTATTTTATTAAGGGTTTTCTTGCATTTATTCATAAATGCCTAAACTCATTTACTGTATCTGGAAGCCATATCTCCTTCTGTTATTAGTATCTTTCCTGTTGATTTACTTATTTATGTTCAAGGTCTTTTAGTTGTCTTCTTTTTGAAATTTTTGGTACTTTCTATCTGTACCATTTTATTTTAATTATCACTCACTTTCTGGCTCGCCCCCTCTGATGGTGGTTTCCTTAGGGACCAGATCTGAAAGTGTCTCAGCTTTCTTCCACATTAAATAATTCATGGTTTTTCAGCTTAGGTATCTTCTCCAACTGATTTTTGGGTGATCAAAACTATCCCCAGCTGCACGTTGTGCTCTTTCCTTCTGGTTTGCTGGAGTGCTGCAAACCACATTCCTCTCTCCACTACATGCATGGTATCCTGTCCTGATTATTTGTCCCACTTTCTCCATTTCTTGGTTCTCTTGCCCAACATCAGCAGTTCAGAATTTTGTGGCACTAGCACTTTTAGGTTGTCACTCCTGGTAGACTTTTAACTACTGAAGGGCTTTTTTGCTAGTTTTCTGCTATAAGTGAAGATATAAGTATATGGTTGGAAGCAATAGCAATAATAAGAAACTTGGAATTATTGTTCTGAGGAATTAGATTAAGATTCAACATGGACAAAATAGAAAGATCATTGATGATTACTAAAAGTTCAAATGATTTTATATATCATATATTTTTTTTTATTTTGCAAAATAAACTTGATACTTGCCTTTGTTGTTGTGGGTTGTTTTAAACATCACTAACTAAAAAAAAGTGAGAGAATTCCTGAAGGTCATTAGATGTTAATATCAAGACTGGAGAGTATTTTATGCAAAATGGGTCTCAAAAGAGAAAACACTCAATTCAATTCACCATGTGTTTATAAAGGACCTACTATATGCTCAACATTATGCTAAATATTATGGATGCAAAACACTCAATTAACTACACTAGATCTATTATAATCATAATTATAACAGCTAGCATTTATATAGTGCTTTACCTGTGTTGTCTTGCTTGATCTTCACAATATTCCTGTGAGGTAGGAGATATTATTAGCCCCATTTTACAGATATGGATATTGAGATATTGAAGTTAAGTGACTTTTCCAGAATCACACATCTAGACACTCTTAAGTGTCTAAGAGATTATTTAAACTCTTACCTTTCTTCTCCAAATCCAGTGCCTTATCCACTGGACCATTCATGTTTATTCCTTCCAGGAGCTACATGTGCTTCTATCCTGGGGTCTTTCTCATATTAATTTTTTATTCTGATGAGGTGGCAAACAACTACTTCGATGGTTATTAACTATCTCTTCATTTTTGCTCTTTTGCATAAAGATACAGTATTATATGTACAACACCTGTCACATAGATTGTAGCCTCCAGCTTTAGTACTTGAATTGATTTGGCTTTTTTCTTCTGAAAACAAAAAGTAATTACAAACAGTTTACATGCTCTCATTTATTGTTAAACAATATCTCCAGGGAGAGGGAATTTGAGGGGAAGAAGTACAGGAGGCAATTGATGAAAATTTATGAGCTTGTGCATGTAAACATACTCTCAAATACATGCACATGTTTACACCAAGAATGACTCAGATTGTGTCCCCAGGAACAAGAGAATTTAAATGAATACATTTGACAGATTGACATCTTCTGAGGTTGGGACCACGTGGTCTCAAAGCAATCAGTTAATAAGAGAAAAAATGTGTCAATCAACCAGCTGTATTTTTTTTAATTCACTAGTGGAACTAATCTTTGTTATCGACTTGATGAAACTTTGGGATAATTTATCCATCAACCAAAAATTTTTGAGAACTCACTACATGGCAATAGGATAGAAAAGATACTTGAATGTTTTATAAATATAACCTAAGAAAGAGACCAATAATTTTTAATCTCTCTCTGACATTCCAGTGTTAAGTTGTATCAGGATGGGGGGTGGAAGAGAGGAGGGGATATGAAGGTCATACGGTATTTTTCCAAAACAGCTATTTTCAAAGGCAAGTCCTTTAAATGATAAAAATTCTACCTCTCCACCTTTGTCCTTGGACCTAGAGCCATTCTCAGCAATGTAAGCTAGTCAGGGAGAAAGGAGAGGACGGAAGAAGGGTCTCTTTTCTATTTTTAGAAACCCTCAGCTTTGGCTTTAGGAGTCAATCATAAAAGATAGAGAGGTTGATATTATAGTGATTAAAAGATTTGAGTTAATTGGGTTTATGGGACTGCAGATGTGAATCTGAATTCTAAGTAAGTAGGAAAGGTATGTACCAGTTGAATTTTATTATTTCCTTTCTCTTCTTCACTATCAATCTGCTGCATTACCTTGAGCAACAAATTTTCTGTGCTTCACTTTTCATTTTGGATTACATATGGAGACATTAATATAGAACAGGATGTGAAATTGATCAAGAAATTTGAGTTTCTTGGATGAAAGATACTCTAGTTAACTCATGTCTTCCAGGACTGATCATCTAGTTGGTGTATTATTAAAACCATTATTAAAACCTTCCCATTTTGACCACTTGATCAGCATGCTACTCCATGGTGTCAGCCATAGTATAAGTACTATTAGGAGGCAAGAGACTCATTTCTAGTCTTGATTATGCCATTAATTACTTATATGATGATTTGGTACAAATCACTTGACTTTGTTGGGACATAGTTATCTCACCCATTAAATAATGATTGGACTAGAATGCTTTTTAACCCTTTATTATTCTGTGAAATTTTTTTCTAGATACTTTCTTGGTATTTAATAATACTTGATGAACTATGGTACTTTTCTTCATATTAACATCTCCATCAAGAGACTACCTTCTCCTGATTATGCCATCAACTAATTATATGATGGTGCAAATCATTTAACTTTGTTGAGACATGGTTATCTCACCTTAAAACAGTAATTGGATTAAAATGATCTTTAACCTTCTGTGAATGAAAGTTTTTTTTCTGAATACCTTCTTGATGCATAGCAAGACTTGAGAATTTATATGATTTTTTTCCTATTAATGCTTCCATCATAACTATTCGTTTTTGGTTATTTGTTGATTACTGTAATACAGAGGAGGAAATTAAAATAATTAACAAAAATGAGGTGATTTGTGTTCCCAAGGATTTTCTTTATCTTATTGATATAGAGTGATTTGTATCCTCCCCATTGTATCATGAACTCCTCTAACACAGGGAATTGCCTTTTGCTTTTCTTATATCCCCAGTGTTTGGCATATAGCAGGCACTAAATAAATACTTACTGACAGTTTTCTATCTGATTTTGGCCTTATGATAACTCCTTTCCATATAACAGAGTAAGGAGACAAGGCAGTGTTGAAAGTGGTAAGCCAGCATCAGCCATGATGGAGATCATGGATATAAGGCTATCTCTGAAAATTTTAACTTAGGGGCAGCTAGGTGGTGCAGTGGTTAGAGCACCAGCCCTGAAATCAGGAGGACCTGAGTTCAAATCTGGTCTCAGACCCTTCCTAGCTGTGTGACCCTGGGCAAGTCACTTAACCCCAATTGCCTCAGCAAAAAAAAAAAAGAAAAAAAAAGAAAATTTTAACTTAAAAGTTTCTAGACTCTACTACATGAAATAAATAAGCATGGGTTATGCAAATGATCATGCAATATTATTCTTTTGATGTGTCTTGTCAGATTTATTGCTTCAGCTATCAAAATTGATTTTAATTCTTGCTTCTGTATCCCGCTGTTGCCCAGTTCTCTTACCCATTTCATTGCATAGATATGACCTTTTCAGACTCTGTTTTGGTTGAGTATTTTACTACAAACAAATCCTAGTCTTGGTATATTGGTATTCCAAAATACTTCATTTGGAATACTGGAGGACAAATCTTTGGACAAAATATTATTGTTCATATACCATTCTTTAGGAGTATAATACTTGTATAAGTCTATCATATTTTAGCTAACATTTCAAATTAGCTAAATTCAATGATTTTTCTATCTAAACTTGACAGAAAAAATGTTTAAAAACTAAACTACCTGGCTAGAAACTGGAAACTGAATGGATGCCCATCAATTGGAGAGTGGCTGAATAAATTATGGTACATGAATGTTATGGAATATTATTTCTCTGTAAGAAATGACCAGCAGGACAATTTCAGAGAGGCCTGGAGAGACTTGCATGAACTGATGCTGAGTGAAATGAGCAGAACCAGGAGATCATTATACACAATAAGAACAATATTACATGATGATCAATTCGGATAGACATGGCTCTCTGCAACAAAGAATTGTCTCAAACCAGTTCCAATTGTTCAGTGAAGAAAACCATATACACCCAGAGAGAGGGATATGAAATATGGACCACAACATAACATTTTCATGCTCTCTATTGATGTTTGCTTGCATTGTGTTTCCTTTCTCTGATTTTCTTTTTTTTTTCTTGTAGATAGGATTTTTCTTGCAAAACTTGTCAAGTATTTCAACATTATTAACATGTAGTGGACTTCCTGCCATCTAGGGGAGGGGAGGAGACTGGGGGTAAAAGTTGTAATGGAAAGCTTTGTAAATATCAATGCTGGGGAACTACCCATACATATGTTATACAAATAAAAAGCTTTAATAAAAAAAAAGAAAACTAAACTACCAGAAATAAAATCTTTAATATTAATATTAACCAGATAGTACTAACATTAGTCAATCATGTGTCAAAATAATTGCATATAAAAGATAGCATTGGTTGAAGGGTCCCATTTTATAGATTAGCCAGACAATGTCAATATTATGTCATTGATGCCTTGTTGAACAGTAAGAAACACTCCTAGTTCATAGACATGTGACACATTGTAGACATTTTATAGCAATTTCATAGAATACAGAAATGAAAGAGGCTTCTCACCATAACAGAGAAATAAAAAAACAATGAAAGACATAAAAGGAAAGCCAGGGGGGGCAGCTAAGTGGTGCAGTGGTTAGAGCACCAGCCCTGAAGTCAGGAGGACCTGAGTTCAAATCCGGTCTCAGACACTTCCTAGCTGTGTGACCCTGGGCAAGTCACTTAACCCCAATTGCCTCAGCAAAAAGCAAAAAAAAAAAAAAAAAAAAAAAGGAAAGTCAGACCTGCCTTGGAAGAAAATATACATGAAAGAAAATACTTGAAAGACAGCACATATACAGTAGGATCCATGTCCATCCTAAAAAGACAATATTGAAAGCAAATTTTAGCTATGTTACAATAGAGAAAGCATGGATGCTCAGAAACATTATGGAACAATGGAAAATAACAGCAACAAAACAATTAAAGCATTGCACATGGATCAGTTGATATCTTTCTTGAGTTATATGCTTTAGGATCCAATGGAGTAGAAAGACAGCTTGTAATCTATTGTTAGCTACTAGATTTACTGGTAACATACAAAATTATAAACACACACACACACACACACACACACACACATACACAAACACTAGTAGAATACAAGGGTGCATGTGTTAATCCACTTTGCAAACCAGCCAAAGTCTTAGGTGTTTGTCTTGGTCTCTGAGAAATGCAGTAGCCCTTAGGAAACTAAGCTCAAGCAGAAATACAGACTGATTATGAGTGGCTGCAGTGGTTAGGGGTAGTATTGTTTTATGCATAGAAAATAGAGGGAGTCACAGTCTTTTAAGGGTATTGTTATAGCATCAGCAAATCACAGAAATCTTTTGAATACCAATTATGGGTAAAATGGGATACTGTGCTCTCAGGGGTTTGTAGAATTACTTTAGTGAGAAGGACAGTGCTTAGGGACTCATCAGTCCTTCTAGTTCTCTCTTTGAGTCCCTTTTCTTCCCTCTATTGAAAGGGTCATAGTCTGAATGGGTGACATCACTCCTCCAGGAAGAGTACTAATTCACTAAAGATCTCGAGTGCCAAGACAGTATTCCCAGGCATCTGATATATATCTCTGGCTAACCTTTCACATTAGTAAGTTATTCTTTGCTATCAGTGCAAAGTCATTGCAAACAGGAGGATAGAACAGGGTGGTCTGGTCTGTGCTCAGATTATTTAAGAAGAAAAGGAAAGGAGGGAACAATCATTTGTATATCACTGATTATGTAGCAGGTACTTTACAAATCTCATTTGATTCTGTGAGGTAGGTTCTCTATTATCCCCATTTTACAGCTGAGGAGACTGAGGCAATGACTTGCCCAAGGTTACCCAGCTAGTAAGCATTCTAGTCAAATTTCAGACTTCAGTCACAAATACACTCTTGTTTACTCTTGCCATCATCCATCTTCCCCTAACTCCAGTCATCCCATGAACCAATTGCCAATTTGTAATTCTAAGTACATAAATCTGTTGGAAAGCAATCTTATTGATTTCAGAAGGTTATACACATGGGATATATATATATAGAAGCATATTTAAATTTTTATTATTGTATGAATTCATTTGTTACTTTAAATTGACTTAAGGAAAAATTAATAATGTCTGTTTAATATGGGTGAAATGTGGGGCACATTTACATCTTGTTCCTGACTTTTGTAATTATTTTGAGAGAAGTAGAATATAAAGGGAATGGGAGGTTTAGTATACCTGCCTAATTAGAGCTTTCCCTACATGATTAATGCCTTAGGGCCTTCATGTTAACAAAAGCTGTACCTCCATTTCAAAGCTATGTTCCTTCTCCATAGCTTAGTCTGTCATCAAATCTTAGTCATGCCCTTTTCATGGCATTTTTTCCTATCCAATACCATTCCTGTAGCCAATTCTCTAGGATAGTCTAACTACTAATATGTCTGAATTAGTGTCTAGAAGACAGTGCCTATTTGTGTTTTTAAAAGAGCTCTCTTCTTTTCAAATGGCATTTAAAATGTTCTGGGAAAAAACCATCCATTTCCCCATTAAGAAAGAACCTTTTCTATCAGAGGTCTTTGGTTAAGTCATGTTATAGGATACAAGAGATTTGTTAGGGGATAATCTTAGGTCATTCTACAAAAAGTGAACACAAAAAGAAGAAAAAGTTAGCTGGAGGGAATTATTACATATGTATGTATGTATATGTGTGTATATGTATATATTTATATATGGATGTATATAGAGAGAGACAGAAACAGAAAGAGAGAGAGAGAGAGAGAGAGAGAGA
>JAJPUD010027413.1:5382-15580 GCA_023553655.1 Myrmecobius fasciatus | reverse complement strand
TTGTATTTGTCATGTAATTTATCCTATCTAGCATGTATTAGATTACCTGTCATCTAGGGGTGGGGGGCAGGGGGAGGGAAAGGAAAAGCTTGGGAAAAAAAAGTTTTTTTTTGCAAAGGTCAATGTTGAAAGGTCACTCATATGTTTTGCCAATAAAAAGCTTTATTAAAAAAAAAAGATCAGGAGTGAAACAAAAAAAAAAAAAGAGAATGCATATGGGGAATGAAACAAAATGAGGACTATCCCTACTCTCAAAAAGCTCATAGTATAACAGGATAAAATACCACACAAATCATTATTTAAAAAAAACAGTTATCTGCAGGATAAATGGGTGATAATCTCAGAGGGAAGACACTAGAATTTCAAGGGGACAGAAAGATTGGGAGACTCTAGAGATATACCAGAGTAGCTATTGTTACCATCAAAACATTATCTTGCATTCTATATACATTTTAAAAAACATATTTTTATTTAATTATGATTAACCATGTTATTCTTCCCAACAGAAAGCCATATTTAAACTATTACTTGAGGGGAGCCACAAGGCAGAAATGAGGAGAGAGAAAAATTATAGGCATTGAGGACAGTCAGTAAAAATTGCCCCAAGTCAGGAGATGGAGAGTGTTGATTAAGCAACAAGAAGAAGACAATGTAGCTGAATTCTAGATTAGATGAGGGGTATCTATCAGGATATAGCATCTCATCAGTTCTTCATTCACTAAATAGGGCCAGTCCATTGGATTGTTTAATTAAGTTGAATTAGGAACTAATAATGTGAATAAAGTACATTGCAAACCTTAAAGCATAATGGAAATGAGTAAGTTGTTGCTTTTGTTCTCATCAATGCCATATCAGCAAGTCTCATTTATAATGAATTGTCTTCCCGTTTTACTACATTGAAGAGTCCCTATCTAGCCTGGGTGCCTTTGTAAAGCTGCCCCCTTTCCATACTCTGAACTTGCTTTCCTAATATGAATTTCCTCCCTCTTTCTGAATCTTAGAAACCTTAATGATTTTCAAGACTTAACTCAGCTACCAACTACTACAGGGACCACTCTGCAATTCCTCTTTCCACTATTAATTAATGCACTTCTTAATGTTTTTCTCCCAATATCCATCTTCCTCAAACATCATTTTGACAATCTTATCTATCTCTTTTTCTGTTTAACTCAAATGGAGTATAACTTCTTGATGGTTGAGAATATTTGATTTTTCCTTATTTCTTATATCCCTGGGTCTTATTATATACATCCAACATTAATAATGATGGCTGGAATAAATAAAAACCACCCTTGAAAAATTATGGATACAAAACACTGCATGATATGTCAGTTCCTTTCTCTTACTGCTCCCTCCTTTAAAAAAATGAAAGAAATCAAAACAAAAACAGTAACAACAACAAAATCATTATAAAGGATATATCTTGGCTGGGAGATGTAACAGGAAATGAAGTTTATATAAAACAAAAGATAATGTTTTAAGTACTCCCATTTGCTTTTCACAGACATCTGTGATACTTTAGGGTATAGTATATGGAAAGTTTAAAAAAGAATAAGTACTTTATTATGAACTTAACGTTAAACATCAATAGAAATAAGTATAGATGCTTAGTAACTATTTGCATTTAAATTAATTAATTTAAATGCATCAAACATCAAAGCTTTATGAGTTCTTTTCTCTTAGAGCCCATCAAGAATCTCTCTCAATTCATTCTTCTTTGCTTTTCCATCTATGACCATACACTTTTCCATTCTTCTCTTTCTGTGTCTCTATCTCTTTCCACATACACACATATAAATTCTGTATTTATATATATGTATATATATATATGTGTGTGTGTATTCATATATATATATGTATATATATATATACTGCATACATATATATATGTATATGTATATTCTGCATATATACATATATGCATGCATTTATTACAACTGTATTTGTCTTTCAGCACTTCTGAAGGATTTTTCCAAAATTTTAGTTCAACATAATCGTCCAAGATAATTAATTTATTATATAATATCACATTCCTAAACCACAATTCATTTACCTAATTTTGGCCATTTAGGTTGTGTTGGTGTCTTTTTTTTTTTGCTTTTAGTAATTTGTTTTGGACATCATAAACTTATTTCAATAAACATTCTGAGGAAATAAAATTAAAATTATGAAATTTGTTATAAAATCACTTTAAGTTGTGGATGACATTACTATTATAGCATTTTGATCTGGATATAGGCTTGATGTATGTGATGAAACAGTCCTTACACCTCCACCTTTGGATGATGAGCATTGATGGTCAGTTCCAATCATCTTTTATCTTCCATTAAAATTATTTCTATATTTGTGACCCCTGTGTGTAGACAATTAAGAACTGATTCAAGCTACACAACCCAACACCTATGTTGCTCCAGCTTGGCCTGAAAAATGGCATTTTGAAGCATTTGAACCTGAGGTAAGGGAAAAAAAAACTGTTGCAATTTAGTATTGCTCTTAAGGAACTTTATTGAAAAAATCAACCAAAATGGATGAAATTCACTATTCCTTTGCCTTATTACCCAGCCAGAAATTGGGGGTGCAATGTTTAAAGCTTGTTTTCCTGAATATTAAAGGGGAGTTCTGAATATAGTCTTCAGTTAGGTGATAGAATTGGTTATAAAGAATCATATGAAGAAGCAGAAACAGCACCTTAGTGACAATTGATTATGTTTTAGAGCATTCTTGTTTCCATGTAAGTGTAATGGGAAACTGAGGACTTCTCAGAATAATGACTGTGCGAGATCAGTGTGGTTTTTCATTGGGAATCGCTACTGCAGGAAGAGATTAATTGTGGCTTTTTAGAATATCAAAGCAGACCAGACTTTGACTGGAAACCTATTTACAAAAGGTATAGTTAATATCTGCGTGTGATAAGTAAGCTGGAAATGCCTTGTTCTGGAGATTGGCAGGTCCTGGGAGCATTGTGGTTCCCTCTCTCTAAATAAAGAATGTGCTCAAATGAGAAAATTTGGCTTCCTTTTTCTCCCTGGCTTGTCCCAGAGGAGAAAGACCACCCAGAATTTTGCAAGATTCTAATAAACTTCTAATCTTCACTTTGAGAAATCTCTGAGTAATGATTTTGAGTCGGGAATCACATTTTCATCCCACACACATGGGAAATGAGAAATACTTGTTTTCTGAAATTTTCTTTTATGAATGATAAATTTTCCCTTAAAAATAGGTTTTAATTAAAAAAAAAACTTCCCTGACAAAATTGTACACATATATGGAGATGCAACTTGGATAAAGAAACTTACTGGGCTTGATGTCAGAAAGATGTTTATTCACATCATGAAAAATGTCAGTCTCATTTTCTTCATACAAGGTTCCATGGTATAGCGGACTGTATGACTTTCTAGTGAAAGAACTTGATGTTAAATGCTTTCTAAAATGCTTGACAACTATAGGACTTTGAATAACATGATATAATCTCTTGGATTTCAATTTCCTCAACTGTAAACAAGGATCATTGGACTAGATTTTCTTGGAATTACCTCAGAACTTTAGATTTATGAGACCACAAATAGGATAATAATAATAATAATACCAACATCATAGTATTGTTGATCAAGTGAGATGACATAAAGTTCTTTGCAAAGCATTCTATTAATTGGAAGCTTATTTTACACGTGATGAAACCAAGATTCAGGGAAGGCAAGTGATTCAACCCAAGTTACATATGCAGTGAGTAGCAGAGCTTTTTTTTTTACCTTTAAAATTAGGGCCTTTGACTGCAATTTTAATGTCAATGTAAAGATGAGACAATATAAATTATAGTAATAAGAATTTGTTATTAAAACATATAATGCAAAACTATGCTTTTTTCCTAATAGATATTCTCACATAATTTTTATTCAATTCAATTCAATTTTCAGATTTCAAACCCAGAGGTGGATGTTTCTATTCTTTCTTTATTTTACTTTCTTTCCTTCTTTTTTCCTTCTTTCTTTCTTCTTTCTTCTTTTTTCCTTCCCTCTTTCTTTTTGCTTTTCTCCTTCCCTTCTGTCCTTTCTTCCTTTCAAACTTCCTTTCTTCCTTCCCTCTCCCCTATCTTTCCACCCTTTTTCCCTTTTAGTTTCAGAATAAAATTGAACTGTATTTTAAATGCACAATAGCAATATTCTAAACAACTCAAACTTTTCCATTCTTTATTTCTGGCCATATCTGTAAGATAGTGTAAAAAGGATGATATTAATAACATGAGAAATACTTTTTTCCAAAAATTCTTAATAATTCATTATGGATACCTAATCAGATATGAGAAAATGGATTTATGTGACAATTGGTACTACACATAGACAACAAAGAAACAGAAATGATTTCCTGTGACTTCTAGTACTGGCTTTGTGTTCTAGGGCTATCTCTATGGTGATCAGATTATCCATAAATGGAAACATTTCTGAGTTGAAAATTCTGTGTTCTTATCATTAGTTCAAAGCATGATTTGTGCAAGTAAGGTGTAAAACTGGCCCAGTAGAATTATTCTCTGTGCCACACTAACTAAACTACATCACAACTCTCAATTTCAATGAACTATTTTTGACCAGAGGTGAAATATTCCTAGGTAAGATATGATACACTTCATTTTATAAGAAAGGGATAATAAGAAATCAAAAGAATGTTTTAAGCTCATGTAGTTAAAACTTTGTGAAAAGGAGAATCTCCTCTATAATTTTACTGGAAAGGGATATCAAATTCAGAAAGCTGAAACAAAAGATAATTATATCTTGGTTTAATATAGCTAGAATGTGTAGTGGATTTTTTTGTTTGTTTTTTTGATTTCCAAATTATTTTACATATTTTCCAATTTGTTTAAGTTTAGTTATGGTGAACAAATCAGCATACTACTGGTAAAAGTCTAGGCAAAATGGGGAATTGAATATGGATAATAAACCAGCCAAAATCTTCACCCCAGCATTAATGTTCATCCCTCTACTCTTTGGTTTCCCTACCTCCACCAAAAGGACATGTTGAAAGCAGTTAAATAGATTCTAGACTCTTTGAAGGGCACAAATACATGCTCCCTCAACTTGTAGGGCATTTTTTATTTTTATCTCTTAAACTGAGTTGCTTAAACAAAATTCATATCCATACTGAAATACTTTTAAATTTGGATTTGAACATCTGAGGTATTTTTAAAGTTTCATAAGTTAGTGGTATTCATTTAATTTTGTATCCCAACATTGAAAAAAAAAGAATGAAAGAAAAGTGGATGTAGGAAACACCCTTATTTGATGTATGCAATGAGAACTATTTATTTTCTGAATGTACTTGACTTGGTGGCTACTGATATTCCTTCCAAATCTGAGTCCCTTAATTCTACAAATTATATGGTTGGGAAAAGTCATATATGCTATTGGTTATTGTTGTATCATATAAGTGGATACAATACAAAAATATCCAGTGGACTCAACATTTGAATTTCACATAAACAAAATGCAAATGATAACATATGGTACTTATTATTGTACTATATGAAACCTTCTAAAGACAATGTTACAACGTAATGGGAAAGTTTGGGCCTGGGAAAAGCATGATATGGTAAAATCTCTGTGCCATCTATTCATCAAACTTTTTTTTTTCACGGAAAAAATGATACTTTGCCAACTAAAGAACTTTTGTCAAAAAGAATATATCATAAATCTAAGTCATCCAGTAATAATTTCTATTGTCAAAGTGATTTTGAGATAAGGCATGTTCTGCTGTTCAATAAATTTAAACAACTCATATTACATTCAGGTCATTTTGAGTTGAGAAGGAGACAGCTGTGCAAGGAATACAGTGTGGGAAGGCTATAATTCATAGCAATTACTGGTCGAAAAACTGCAAATAGCCCAGGTATTTAGGCAACTGTTGTCTTTTCTACATGATCTCTCACATTGATATGAACAAAAACAATAACTAGCACATATAGATATTTATGCTATATCATTGAGTATCAAATATGTTCCAATCTTTCTACAAATCTTAAGAATAAAAAGACTTAAATGAAATAGTCCCAATATTCAAGTTAAGAATGAACCCAGCAGCAAATCCAACCATTCTGGGAACCTGGTCAAAGATTCACACAATACTAGATTATGTTTGATGGTTATTGTTTTTTTTTAATGAAAGGAAATAGAAAATGGGGTCAAGTTTCTTCCTCATTATCCTCCTAAAATGCAAGAATTTAGGGGCAGCTAGGTGGTGCAGTGTTGAGAACACTAGCCCTGAACTCAGGAGAACCTGAGTTCAAATCTGGTCTCATATACCTAACACTTCCTAGCTGTATGATACCAGGCAAGTCACTTAATCCCAAGTGCCTTAGCAAAAAAATTAAAAATAAAAATAAAATAAAAACCAGAATTTAAACTGGCAAGCATTTGATTGTCATCATTTAAAGATTAAGTCTATTATAGGGTGGGTTTATGACCCCATCCTATAAGGAATGAACTGCTGAGGCAAGAAATGAAAGCAATAATATTAGATGAGTGCTAATCCATTTTGTTAATCTATTGTTTTTCTTTCCTGATTTAGGATTCTTATATCCTAGAGAGAGACAATCTATCATTGGGGTGAACATAATTACATAGTTCTTTCAAGTTATTAGGGGAAAAGCCCCTTCATTTTCGAATAAGGGAAGAGTTCACTTCCTTACAAAGAATAAGACCTCGCTGATTCATTAGAAAGTTCTAGTATTATTAAGTGAAAGGTGGAGAGAAGGCCATTTTTCATTCTTTGGTCATAATTTCATTTCTGTAAGGGGTTTCTGATGAGTGAACTCTATCTGCTTTTTAAGAACATCACCTTATTGTTTTATATTGTTGCTTAGGACATAATACATTGGAAAAACCAGAGGCCAGGTCACTTACCTCTCCTTGTCTTTAACAAATATAGATTAATAAAATTAGAGATGGAAGGAATTCTGGAAATTATATTATAAAATCTTCATTATGTTTAAAGAGGTGACTTATCCAAGGTGATGTTGGTAGTGAATTTTTTAGGAGCATAAATTCTATTGTATTTTCTGGTCAACGTAAGTAGGGGAATTACCACCTTGAAAGGTATGTATACCCACGGAACCAAGGGAATTAAAAATTAAGAATTAAAAATCTTGTCAATTAAGACAAGAAAATGATTCTTGAAAATATCAGTAATAGTTTAAAGTATTAATCTATTAACTATAACAGGCTTTAAATTTTCTCTGGAGTATAAACTACTGTTGTCCTTGTTGTTTTTGTTGTTTGTCCTCCATTCTTAAAGAGAACCATGATATCAGAGAGACAATGCCATGGCATACAAGTAAGTAACTAGGAGGTACAATGGATAAAATGCAGGGTCTGGAGTCAGGAAAATTCATCTTCCTACATTCAAATATGACCTTAATTATTTATTAGCTATGTGACTCTGAGCAAGTCACTTAATCCTATTTGCCTCAATTTCTTCATCTGCAAAATGAGATAGAAAAGGAAATATCAAACCACCCCAATACCATTGCCAAAAAAACTCCAAAAGCAATTACAAAGTGTCAGACGTGACTGAAAAAGGTGGATGACAAAAACTGTCCCTGCAGAAAAACAGATTTCAATAATTTGTTGAGAAACCTACTCCACTTAATTGTTTTAAGTTCAAAGAAATAGTGACCTAGAAAACATTTTCATTTTGTCTGCATTTTTAAAAGCAAAATTTGCCTTTTCCTCCTATATACTAAATATGGGCTAATATTTTTTTAACAAAATCAGCTTCAGAAGAATTTTCTTAAAACATACACAATATATTCTGAATTCAACACCACAGGATTATACATCAATAGCATGTAATCATGGAGTTGTAAGATGAATTCTGATTATGTATTAGGAATCCAATCTTCATGCAAAGGCAACATTGGTTGATGTGAGTCCAGCTGCATGAGGTCAATGAAGAGCACAGGCAGAAAAACGCAGACTGATTTAAGTTGCTGACTTTAATGCCCTCATTCATGTATTGGCTGGGAAAATGAATAGAGAAATACTGTTATGGTCACTATTGCAGGCCCCAGGGTATTAGAAGGAAGGTCATAACATGTTAGGATGTATCAGGATTGGTTTAGAGGAATGAATAAGTGGATTTGGGTTTGAATCACAGATCTTTTACTTTCTGCCTTGTATGATCATCAGTTTCCTTATGTGTAAAATGAGAGCTCTGTTACAGAGCATCTCTAAATATCTTTTGGCTTTAAACCCAGTATTCTATGAAATTCTTAATTTAGAGTGAGAGGAAATGAGGTAAAGTTCAAACTTCATCATTTTACTTAGTGTTGATGTTCAGCCATTTCACTGTTCAGTTACTAA
Organism: Myrmecobius fasciatus; assembly: GCA_023553655.1. Taxonomy (NCBI): domain Eukaryota; kingdom Metazoa; phylum Chordata; class Mammalia; order Dasyuromorphia; family Myrmecobiidae; genus Myrmecobius; species Myrmecobius fasciatus. The sequence goes on along the minus strand of JAJPUD010027413.1, from coordinate 7,232 downwards.
TTGAAAACAACTGAACCCATTTCACTTTGCTTAATCTAATTGTTAGGATTACTTTCCTCACTTCAAATTTAACTTTTCTTGGAGCATCTCTAGGTGGTGCAATGGATAGAGAATTGCCCATGGGGTCAAGTAACTGTGAATACAAATTCTGTATCAGAGACTCATTATATATATGAATGAATGATCCTGGGAAAGTCAATTAACTTCAGTTGCCGCATATATAAAATGGAGAAAATAGCAATTACCTTAGTGGATTATTGTGAGGATCAAATGATTAAACATTAGTATGTTTGTAAAGGACTTTGTGCAGTGTTGGGCATATAGTAAGCACCAAATAAATGTTAGTGATGATGATGATGATGATGATGATGATGATGATTTCATCTCCTGTTTTTAGGTTGATCCTCCAGGATCCAGCAGAATAATTCTGGTTTCTTCCTTACCTGACAAGTTTTCAAATATTTCAAAATAGTAGTACATTTATATTTGTCTATATGATTAATTCTCCTTAAATTAAGGGGTGTGACCTTAAGGAAACAAGATTTTTTTTTCCTATTTTGGCCTCTGTTTCCTCACTTGTAAAATATGAGGTATAGATGACAACTGAAGCCTCTTTAAACTCTAATTTTTAGATCCCCAAAACATTCAGGGTTAAATGACCTGCCCAGGGTTACATAACTAATAAGTGTCAACTGTCTGAGGCCAGATTTGAACTCAGGTTCTACTGACACCAGGGCCAGTGCTTTATTCACTGCACTACCTAGCGGCCTCGAAACCTAAGATTTCAAAGGCCCAATAAAGAAAGAACTCCAGGTTGGCCTTCTCTTCTACATAACAGTGGAAATCATTGTCATCATCATTATCATTATTAACATTTATTTGGTGCTTACTCTATGCCCAACACTGGAAAAAGTTCTTTACAAACATACTAATGTTTAATCATTTGATCCTCATAATAATCCACTAAGGTAATTGCTCTTAGAGGATCTTTGCAAATTCTGGATTTGCTGATTAATGCCCACATAACCATAGAACAAAGCTTCTTTTTTTTCTCCCTTTGGGTCTCAGAAAAGTAAGAGGCTGCTCTGCAGAATATCTAAAGTCTTTTCATTTTTTAAGTCCCTTGAAATAAACTTTTAGGACTAATGGTAAAGCTTCTTCCATTCACAAAGGCATCAGGGTCTAATTAATACTTCCTTGAGTTGATATATCCTAAGAAAATGAGGTATAGTTGAAGTAAACAACATATAAGAACATTGATTTTGTTTATGTCACTGAAAACTCTTTGTACTCAGAAATTAATGATGTTTCAGTTCTAAGGTGATTGATAATTCAAAATCTTTTGAAATTTTTGTCCATCATTTCAAGAATTTGCAATTGTAAGGATTGTTTCTTGAAAGGAAAGGGAACAAAATAAATGGAGTAGGATACAGTTAGCAGTTGTAATTGTGAAAATAATTTTGAAACAAGTTTCTCAGATGAAGGCTTAATTTCTCCAATGTAAAGGGCATTGAGTCAAATTTATTATAAAAAAGAATCATTTTCTTATGTATACATATATTTGATTTGTCAAGTATTTTAACACAATTAACATGTAGTGGATATCCTGCCATCTAGGGGAGGGGTGGGGAGTAGGGGAGAAAAATTTGTAACAGAAAGCTTTGTAAGGGTTAATGTTGAAGAATTACCCATACATATGTTTTGCAAATAAAAAAAATAATCATTTCCCAATTGACAAATAATCAAAAGACAGGTGAACTAATCAATCTATTTATAGTCATATGAAAAATAATATTCTAGCACTCTTGATTAGAGAAATGAAAATTAAAATAATTCTGAAGTACTATCTC
>JAJPUD010027411.1:2368-13599 GCA_023553655.1 Myrmecobius fasciatus | reverse complement strand
CTATGGAGATGGAATAAAATTTATGTCCAAAGAAGAACTGGAACTCTTAATTGAAAACCAGATAGATAACTTTGACTATATTAAGTTAAAAAGTTTTTGTACAAACAAAATCAATGCAGACAAGATTAGGAGGGAAGCAATAAATTGGGAAATCATCTTTACATTTAAGGGTTCTGATAAAGGTCTCATCTCTAAAATATATAGAGAATTGTCTCATATTTATAAAAATTCAAGCCATTCTCCAATCAATAAATGGTCAAAGGATATGAACAGACAATTTTCAGAGGATGAAATTAAAACTATTTATAGTCATATGAAAAGGTGCTCCAAATCACTATTGATCAGAGAAATGCAAATCAAGACAACCCTGAGATACCACTTCACACCTGTCAGATTGGCTAAAATGACAGGAAAAGTTAATGATGAATGTTGGAGGGGTTGTGGGAGGGCTGGGACACTGATGCATTGTTGGTGGAGCTGTGAACGGATACAGCCATTCTGGAGAACAATTTGGAGCTATGCTCAAAAAGTTATCAAACTGTGCATACCCTTTGACCCAGCAGCATTTCTATTGGGCTTATATCCCAAAGAAATCATAAAGGAAGGAAAAGGCCCCACATGTGCAAGAATGTTTGTGGCAGCCCTTTTTGTAGTGGCTAGAAACTGGAAATTGAATAGATGCCCTTCAATTGGAGAATGGCTGAATAAATTATGGTATATGAATATTATGGAATATTATTGTTCTGTAAGAAATGACCAGCAAGATGATTTCAGAGAGGCCTGGAGAGACTTACATGAACTGATGCTGAGTGAAATGAGCAGAACCAGGAGATCATTATACACGGCAACAACAGTACTATATGACGATCAATTCTGATGGACATGGCTCTCTTCAACAATGAAATGTTTCAAACCACCTCCAATTGTTCACTGAAGAAAGCCATATACACCCAGAGAGAGGGATGCGAAATGTGGACCACAACATTACATTCTCATACTCTTTGATTGATGTTTGCTTACATTGTGTTTCCTTTATCTGATATATCATTTGTGTAGATAAGATTTTTCTTGCACAACAATGATAAGTTTGGAAATATGTATACATATATTCGATTTGCCAATATTTTAACATAATTAACCTGTAGTGGATATTCTGCCATCTAGGGGAGGGGTGGGGAGTTGGGGGGAAAAGTTTGTAACGGAAAGCTGCTTATGGGTTATTGTTGAAGAATTACCCACACATATGTTATGCAAATAAAATAAAATTAAAAAAAAATCTTTACATTTGTAAAAGAAGAAAAAAATTATTATAATCACTTGCTACTGTTTGTTGTATGTCTACAACGGTGTTATTTTCTTGAACATGTGCCTCTTTTATTTTTTTTTATCAGTTGTTAATTTTCTTTTCTTAATTTTCTTTCTTGGTTTTCCTTACGTAATTTTTTTTTCAATTCTTAATTGATTTTGAAATTCATTTTTAGCCCTTCTAGGAGTTCTTGTTTTGCTATTCTTCAATTTATATATATATATATATATATATATATATATATATATATATATATATGTGTGTGTGTGTGTGTGTGTGTGTGTGTATGTGTTTATGTATACATATATATATATATACACAATGCATTGCTTGTTTTTTGACTTCATTGACTTTTTATGAGTTGTGTCTTGATATTCCTTCCACTGAAGCTTTTAATGATAGTTTTTTTCTTTTTTTCTTTTTCTTTCTTTTTTTTTATTGTAATTGTTGTTAGTAACTCATTTCTCCATCTATTTCTTGATCTGGAACTTTCTGTTAAATTTTGGCTTGCTTCCCAATGTGGGAGGAGAGGTTCTGTTGTAATCTTCAGATTTTTTTTTTTTTTTTGCCCTGCAGTTTCCAGAGATAGTTCTGGATGCTTTTAATGTAGTGTGATTTAGGGAAAAGTGAAGATTTTGTTCTATTGGTGTGCACTCTGGTACTTACCCAAGAAGGCCTCCTGATTCAATGGAATTGCAATTTATGTTGCTTCTCAGAGAAGCCCATAGAGCCAAAGTAACATTACCCCTCAGGGCTTCCACTCCTTCTTAACTGAAAGTATTCTTCTGTGCCCTTGCAATATGATTCAAAAGTGGCTATAGAAAATGAGGATACAAAATAGTGTCTGGTCCTGTGTCCAGTGCTAGGACAAAGATCTCTATAATCCCTTTCTGATCAGTTGACAATTCCTCAAGGGCAAGGACTATCTAAGATCCTATGTAATAGGATCATATATTTAGAGCTGAAACAGTATAGAGTTAATCATTCCAGTGCCCTAAAATTAGGATCATAGGAGCATAGATTTAAAGCTGAAAGAAACATTAAGAGATTACCAAGAGCAATCCTCTCATAGTATAGATGAGGGAATTAAGGGTAGAGATGTTAAGTGATGTGTCCCTGGTTAAACAATATTGGAAATGGTATTTAAGTGAAAGTCTCCCTCACACAAAGTTCAATATTTCATACACACCTTTATCTGTGTCCTTCATAGGTCTAAGTGCACAACAATGTAACTAACTTCATGTCTTGTAATTTAATATTAATGGACATAATTATATTACTTATACACCATTCTATGAGTTATGAGAAAAATGATATTTTAAAACTTTTCACATTTTTTACAAAGGTGATGCAATTCAACTTTACACAAATTCATCATTAATTCATTAATCATGACAGATATTCACTATATGATAGTGGAAAATAGTATACTTTCTGTGCTAAAGAGCTTACAAATTAATAGTTTCCTAGCCAATAGTTTCTCCTTCCCACTCCCCACCCCCAAGATAGCATTACTGAATGGCCTATGTCAATTTAAGTATAAGCTACCTTTTAAGATTTTATTAATATTGTTTAGAGATCCTTCCCCCGCCCCCCCATGAGTTGCTATAAGAGAAAATGTAGATTTCAAAAGCTTTGTCAAATACAGCATGGACAGCCTACTTTTAAGGCTTAAGTTAACAGAAGATTGGGAGTATTTAAGAGTATTTCAGAAAATATATATTGAATATATGTATATATTATGCATGTATATATATATATGCATTTGTTAACGAGTATGTGTGAATCAAAAGAAATACAGATGATGGTAGGAATCTTAGTTCACTTTTAAGCCAATAAAATAAAAAAAAATACTGCATTAAGGTTTTTGATACATCTTTTATAGTATGAATTACCTAGACTTTTTTCAAAATTATAATAAATTCATTGACTCTAGGAAAAATTATTTATCATCATTATAATTTCCTCTCAATTCTTCCTTTAGATATCACTTGCGACTGTCATTGGATCTAAAACAAAGCCAACATTATGAGACAAGTTTCCATTAAGAAGACTTATTATCTGTATTCTATCATGATCAAAATTGAACTGAGCCCTCTGAAACAAATATACCAGATTTTAGAGTAGGTGTATAACTTTATCTAAATTAATAACACATGGTGAAGAATTGAAAGAACTTTTCTTTTTTCAAACAGATCAGGCAAGAGTCTGCTCTTCCTGACAGAGGATAGTTTTTGACCTACGTCCTCTTAATTGATCCATTTATATCAATCCATTACAGTAGCTCTTAATAACTGTGAAAATAGTCCTTTTCTCATATAGACCCAGAGTATATATCACTTTTGTTTTAATCCTCTCAATCCTCTGCAACTCAGAGCAATATAGTATAGAAGAACTCTGGCCTGGGAAGGGGGATGCCAATTTCCTTATCATGTTGCAAGAGACATTTAATGTCATTGAGCCCTGGCTTCCTCATCTGCAAATTGTGGTAGTTAGCCTATGTCCTATGTGACTTAAATAGCTGCTTTGAACATCAAATTCAATTCATCAAATATCTGTGCCTTTTGTAACAAGAGAAGTGCCTATTTATATTTATGCTTTTGCACTTCAAAAACTGATAAAGGGACCATATACTAGTAAGAACTTATTCTATTTTAAGAGAAAAATAAGAGGGGATAGAAATGTCTCAAGAGTCTGAGAAAAAATTTTAGTTATGTCTATACATGTCAAGCTCAGCAGCAATCTAGTGTAATCAGTTGAATAAATCAAGCCAATTAAGTCAAAGATTTGAGTTCAATTATCTGAGTATTTTAAACAGAAAAATGTATTTTCCTTCCAATTACTGACTTAATGAACACAATTCACTATTTCTCTTGGAATGTGTAGACCTAGCTTCGAAGTAATGATCATGGCCTTGCCACTCACATCCTACACGACCTTGGGTGAGTCATTTAATTTCTCTCTTCTCAATTTCCTCATCTTTAAAATTGGGATAATAATCCTGACCTCTTAGAGAGGTTGCATGAATTAACTGATTAATGATTATAAAGCAATTTGAAAATACAGAGTACTATATAAATGCTAAGTATTGTTATTAAGCAAATCAATTCAGAAAATCAAGATAATGACATTTCTTTTCAATCTATTTCTTAAAGTGTTTAATGCCAGTTGCATCAAAAGTATGGCATGATAAAAAATAGTTTAAATATTTATAACTTAGACTTTTACAATTTACCAGGTTCATATCAGAAATAACAAAAATGGGGAGGGAATGCACCCTTGATATGCCCACATTAACTTCCAACTTCTGCATTGAGCAGCTTATCATTTCAATGCAATGAACTGATTTTCCACAATACTCAAACCACATTAGAGTTCACAATGACCATGGGCATCATTTAGTCCAAACCTTTCATTTATAAATGATGAAAATATGTAACAAAGATTTTCCCAAGGCCACAAAGCTAGACAGTGAGTGTTAGCTCCAGGACCAGTTGTTACCTCACTTCCTATCCAGTTCTCTTTTGTCTGCCCAATACTAATTGGTACAGTGGAGATTACTGGGTATCAAATCTAGAAGACTTCTGTTCAAATCTGGCTTCAGAGACTTAATATATCTTTGACCCTGGGAAAGTCACTTAATCTTAGTCTACCTCAGTCTCTTTAATTCTAAAATATGGATGATAATAATAGGCTATCTCCCAGGGTTATTGAAAGGATTAAATGAGATAATAGTTGTAAAATATTTAGCACAGTGACTCTTATACAATAGATACTGAATAAAGGATTGATTGGGTTTTTTTTTTTTGTATCCATTCTTCCTTCCTCCTTCCCTCCCTTCCTTCCTTCCTCTTTTCTTTAATCTTTTCTTCCTTTCTTCCTTCTTTCCTTCCATCTTTCCTTCCTCCCTTCCACCATTGCTTCCTTCCTACCTTTCTTCCTTCTTTCCATCTTTCCTTCATTGCTGTCTTTTTCCATCTTTTCTTTCTCCCTTACTTCTTCTTTCCTTCCTTTTATATTCCTTTGCAAGTCTTTTATGGAGGACATAAGAGAAGACGTTTATAGTATCTCTTTATATGAAGAACTTTCAATAAAAAAGCAAAGACATACATCCAAAACACATGATTCTTATTAGGAAATATATTTGTCTTAAATTTTGCCTGGTTAATAACTGACTTAAAGTGATTGTCTAACTCTGAAATAACATTCCTCTCACATTTGAAAAGATGAGAGGAAAAATAATGATTGAGGGGATGTGGGAGAATTGAGACACTAATGTATTGTTGGTAGAGGTGTGAAATGACCCAACCATTCTGAAATGTGCCCACAGGGCTATAAAACTGTGCATATTCTGATCTAGCAGCGTCATTACTGGATTTGTATTCTAAAGAGATTATAAAAGAGGGGAAATGATCTACATGTGCAAAAATTTTAGTAGCAGCTCTTTTTGTAGTGGCAATAAACTGAAAATTGAATGAATGTCCATCAGTTGGAGACTGACTGAATGATTTAAGGTATGAGAATTAATGGAATTATTGTTCAAGACAATTCCGATATACTTTGCATGGAAAAAGCCAACTGCATCCAGAAAGAAAACTGTGGAGACTGAATATGGATCAAAGCAAAATATTCTCACTTTTGTGAGAAAAACACCTTTTTGTGTTTTTCTTTCCCTTTTTGGACTGACTTTTCTTGCACAACATGACAAATAAGGAAATATGTTTAGAAGAATTGCGTATATTTAATCTAGCTAAGATTGTTTTCCGTCTTGGTGAGGGGAAGGTAAAGGAAAGGGAGAAAAATTTGCAACAGTCTTAGAAAAATAAAACTAGAAAACTATCTTTACATATAGTTGAAAAAAATATTATTGAAAAAATGTGATTGTCTAAATAATGATTCCAAATGAATTGTAGTATTAAGATCTAATCAGCATTTGACTATGTGGCATTTTCAGCTCTCACTCTAGCCTCTCTTAAATGTGGCTTGTATGTACATTCATATTGCTACTTAGTTAAATTTTAGAACATTTTATAAAATGATTTACATTTATAAATTCATTTCTTCTTCATATTCCCCAAAAGGGAAAAATTTTTGAGCCTAAAAAATCCCATTTTGGAGAAGAAGAAATTGAGGTAACAAAGATTATGACTTTTCTGAAGTAGCAGAGCAAAGTAAGAACACTTTATATCTTCTGTCTTTAAGATCAGAGCTTTTTCTCCTATACCCTCACTCTAATTGTGTCTGGAATTTGGTTTTGTTTTAAAATTTCAAGATAATTAACCATAGTATAGGGGAAAAGCATTGGATTAGGGGTCAGTAGACATGGCTTCTAGTACTAGTTTTAGGCAACTCATTTCATCTCATGAAATTCTGGTTCTTTTCCTGTAAACTGAAAAAGGTTTGGTCTCTCAAGTCCCTTTTGTGTCATTTTCTTTGTTTCTACAATATGATTCTCAGAAAACAAAGGAGTTAAACCTAGAAAATAATAAAATCATCAATAGGAATTAGACCTGTTTCATTGGTTAGTAGCTTTTTTATTCTGATATAAATTGATCTAAAGATTCAGTTTATAACAAAGGACTGTGCCTAGGAAGACAGTGAAAAAGAAAGAGGTTGAAATATTTCAAATTCTGGCAGAAATATCTAGCTCATCTTTTGATGGCTCATCGTATAGCTTGAATGCAAGTTGGAGATGCACATTCTTTAATTTGCTTTCTGATTCATTTTCAGCAATGTATTCTAGCTTTTGGTGTTAGACAATATTCACACATGCACACAAATAATGCTCAACATTTATGCAGACCTCCATAGGTTTGCTGCCTGTTTATGAATGCATCAGTCACCATACCTGGGGTAACTAACATTTGCCAGGCAAAATGAGTGCTATCTCTGCTGCATCCTCTATTGTACTGTTAAGAGTAAATCCAGCCATCGGAAGAGATCCACGCATTGGCACTTAACAGTTTCTGAACCTGTTCCCACCGCAATTGAGTTGGTTTGTGGCTGTCTGAGGACCCTGAGGAGTCTGCATGCAGGCTTCCACAAACACATCGTCCTGGAAGGGGGGCCTGATGCCCACCACGGGAGCCTTCTTTGAGCACTGGACAGTGAGAAAGAACTTGGCAATGGGGATGCTGTGTGGATATAGATTTATGCAGCTCCTTTGGCACTAGATGACATTTATAGGCTTGTTGGATGTAATATTTGGTGTGTGAATGTGGAACTTGCCTGCCAGGTCGATAGCACAGTTTCACTGCAGGATGATAAAAAATAACAAGCTACTGCAAGCAAATGGTCATTGAGGAGCTCGTATTTACTTCCTGAAAAGTGGGCCAGGAAACAAAGGCCTCTTTGGCCATCTAGATCAGCTGTCTGAAACATGTGACCTGGTCACAGCAAGTTCTTCATCTTCTGCCCTTCATTACTCCTAAGGTAATTCATACCATTGTGTGTTAAATAATTAAGCACATCACCAACAGAAAAATAAAAGGAATTCAATGTATCCAGATAGCAATATATTTTCTGTTAAAAGCATTCTTATAGCCAACTGTATACATAAATAAATGCCTCGATTATAGAGTTTCACAGGGATCAAGAAAGTCTTTCTTCTTAAATATTGCCTTAGCATCATAGATGTGATTTATAGGATCATATATATTTATATAGAAGGGAATAGTTGGGCCAATCCCCCATTTTAAAGATAAAGAAACTGAGTCTCAGGAAGAGTAAGTAATTTATAATGGTTACGTCAGAGATAGAATTTGAACCTCTGTATTTAAGATCTAATTTTTTTCCCAAAATACCATGCTCACCCTGATTTAACTTTCTTCTGCCTAAATTAACATCATTGAATCTTCATTTATATGGCAAATATCTTTAATAATTGATAAGAAAAAAACAATTAAGGCCCAAAATTCTTTACTTCCTTTACCCTACAGTAGTGATAACATGTAAAGTTTGTCATCAGTAACTTAGGCAGCCTGTTACTTTAGAAAGAAAGCCCAGGCTTAGAATAAAGGAAACATGATTCTACTTTCAATGTACTTCTTAACCAAGTCTATGGACTTGGATAACTGAGAGTTAACTTCTCTGGTCCTCATTTCTTCAACAAATTATATAAATTTGGCTAGATGATAACACAATATGAATTAGTATATCAAATTCTTTCTTTAAAAAGTATCTGATAAGAAGTAGGAAGAGCTTTTAAGAATTCTGAGTATCCAAGATAATAGGAAGAAAGTCCTAAAAAGAGAAGAAATAATAAGGAAAGGAGAGGCTGGGGGATAGCTAGGTGATACAGTAGATAGAACACCACGTCTCTATTCAAGAGGGCCCAAGTTCAAATCTAGCCTCAAACACTTACCACCTGTGTGATCTTGGACAAGCCCCTTAACCCCAATTATTTTCAAAGGTGGGGCAAAAATGGAAGGAAGGAATACTAAAAACTAACTTCATTTTTATGACAATATTGAACAGTTTCACCTGTTTTGTTTTTCTATTTGTACTCCTTTCAGCATCAGGTGATGTTCATTAGTAAATCACTTCCATCTAGACACCACCACTTAGTAGTCACCGCTAAGTAGACTTGGGATATTCAATGAGTCTTTCCAATACTCAAGAATTCTATCATCTTTTGCCATTTGCCCACTGATTTCCTTTGGATGCTCATGCCTAGCTCTTTAACTTCTGTTTTGTTTCTCCGTATCTGTACCTTTGTTGTTGGTGTTTGTGCTCATATTGTTTGATCCCTTTGATTACTTAAGAAGAATTCCAAACTGGTAAATGAATGGATTAATAAAATGGTTTTTAAGTGTTTATTATTTTTGAAGCACTGTGCTACATTTTGGGCATACAAATACAAAAGCAAGTCAATTTCTGCTCAAAAGTAGTTCACATTCTAATTATTCTAATGGAGAAAACAAAACAAAAAATTTTAGCTAAATATAAAATAGAAAGGTTCCAAAGCAGATGTTTTTGCTTCTTATTTAATGTCATTTCCACTAACATAATCATTAAGTTTCTAATGTTGAACTATTTGATTCTCCAGTAGCTATGATAGCACCTAAAAGTGTCGTTGTACTTCTCATCAATCCCATGGATTAGTCATTAGCAGAACCTAAGCATGGAAATTATACAGTATTCAGTCCTATGCAAATGATAATGGCAGAGCCTGGTCAGTCAATAATAGCACCTCATTCTCCTAAATATGCCATGCACGTGAAAACTCACCCTAAAGTGAAATATAAATAAACCTTCACTAATGTGTAAATTGTCTAACATTTTATTTTTCCCAAGAAATATTTTATTGGTTTTGAAGGCATTTAACTTCAGTTTTCTCTGAACCTTGCTACTTAATATTTATTTCAGTTTAGTTGAGATTTCATTGCTTTAGACTTGATTATTTTATTGGTGAAAAAGTAGAGGATATTTGATCCTATTACCACTAATATGTGATGATAATAGTTAAATTTCTGAATAAGTACCTTTAGAGTGACCTAGTCTTTTGATGCCTCTCCTACACATAATTTCTATATCCAACTAAGGAAAAGAAATTTATTTATCTAGGTGCATGAGTTTAAATGTTATAAAATTTGGTATTTATATGATACTTAATTTCATTGATGAATTTATAAACTTTTAAACATGGGCAGCCCCTATACTTCAGTATATTGCAAACCGTCCTGTTGTTTCATATCCTGTATTCTTCTTCTACATGGGGAATTGGCTATTAATATTTATTTTCTTGTTTTCTTTTCTCCTCTCTTCTAATTTTAAGTACATGAAAAGAATATCTCTTTCTTATTAAGGATTACCTTCCCTAGTAAGAAACATCTAGTAAATGCTATTCTTAATATAGTTGCTGTTTATTCATTCATTCATTTGTTCATTTAATCATTACTTATAGAGAACCTATTATGTGTTTGTGATCACAGTACATAGAAGTGGGGGAAAGAATTAGATCAACTTATCATTGTTCTCAAGTACTGGAAGGGTTGTCGTTGAATATAATTAGATACACCATTAACAATGATAAAAATGAAGATGTACAAGTACCCTTTAAAATAATTACCAGTTTTCATAGCTTAGCAAAAAGTTTTTCATTAATAGTTTAAACTGAAGTTTCTGACATATAGATAGTATAAGAAGTTATGTCAACAATTATGAATACTTCTTTCTTGCCATACTAGATTTTTGGTGGCAGTGGCTTTCAATGGGATTCTAAGATCCTTGAAGAAAGAAAGAAAAGTAATAGTTTCATTAGCCACCCAGACAAAAAAAAATCAAATGCAAGGCTCACAGGATTGATTCCAGAACACTACCAAGAGTAACCCAAAAATAAAAGTACAATATAATATAGATGGTATTAATATGAACTGATCAGGGATGCTTATATATGGTTTAGCGGCCCCCGTTTCTATTTGACTTTGATACCAATGACTTAGACATTATTGGAGAAATTTTTAACTTGGAATCCAGGAGAGCCCAGAAAGACTTTTATTCACTAGTTGTATACACAGACTAGATGCTGATAATTTAAGAGACCAGATGAAAAGGAAATAGCAAACTTATAGAAAGTTAGACAAGGAGTCAATAGTTGGAACTAACATTCAAAAAATTAGCTTTGTTTTCAGTAGAATATGTGTCATAGGGATGTAAAAATCTATTGCAAAGATTATACAGTCAATTACTAGCACGTTGTGTCAGACAGAAATTGATCAAGTTAAGAGGCTATACTTTTTTGGGGGATAGGGTACTTGATTTTTATCCTCCAAAATAAGAAGAGGAATTTGAAAAAGAATTTTATAAAGAAAAAAATGTCATGGAAGTATTATCTAGTAGCAATAGGAAAATTTAGTTAGAAATTTGCTGAAACTCATTCTCTCTCTCTCTCTCTCTCTCTCTCTCTCTCTCTCTCTCTCTCTCT
>JAJPUD010027410.1:0-15584 GCA_023553655.1 Myrmecobius fasciatus | reverse complement strand
GGATTTCACATGATGAATGTCAAATGCTTCAACACAGTTACTATAGCAACCTTACCAGCTTCGATATCAAGAAAGCCTTCTTGGTGTTAATAAACAGTCTCATTATATTGCAGAAAGCATTCTGGACAATTGGCAGAGACACAGAATCAGCCTATACCAAATTAATGAGGAAAGATTGTAGATTTTTTTCATATTTTTTTTTATTATTGACCACAAAAGGGGGGATGCTTTCCATTAGGGAGAGTTATGGCTCATTTGTTCACTTTTGCTGTATTTATGTTTTATGTATTAGAAAGTGATTCCCACCATCATTAAGCATTGCTAACACTCTTGTTACATTAAAGACATGGGGCAGAAATACTTTTTTGTCTATCAAACTACCAAATAAATTATAGCAAAACTTATTAGGAAAGAGAAGTGCTTAATAATCAGACAGGCTCGTTTACACATTAGCAAAGTGATGGATATGGTCAAAATGTTGCTGACGGCAGAAGATTCTGCACAGCTGGGCTATGAGCTTGGAAGCCAGCTATGGGAACAGCCTGGGCTATTTAATAAGGTTGAATCATTGAATTTCAGAATTGGAGACAACCACAGTAGCTCTCTCAACTCATCCCCTTTCCCTAAGTACTCTTCCCCTCATAGCACATTCAATAAGAACTGGTTCATGTAACTTATCTGGGCCTCAGTTTCCCTACATTTAAAGTAAAGGAATTTAATAAATGGCTACTGAAGAACATTCTAGTTCTGAATCTAAGATCCTCAGATCAAACTGTTGCCTTAATTGAATTCAACAAATTATTAAATATCTATTATGTAACAGAGAATCAAGTATTTGAGAATCAAAACAAAAAATGTAACAATCCCTGCCCTTAAGGAGTCTGTGTTCTAGTATGAGGAAATAAGATGTGCTTAGAAGAATAAGTTATATGCATGAATACACACACATACATACACACATTTTACATATGTGTACATATATATACATATATATATATATCCTAAAGGCAAGATATTTTATTTGCTTTTATGCTTTACTTTGTGTCTCAGTATATGGATTTTAAAAATCTGATCAGTAACTATTAGTTTTAGGAGCTTCTGGTAGGAAACATATTCTAAAGATTCATTTCATCAAATTCTCTAAACCTTAAAGTATGGTGAACTACCTAGTGTTCAGAGGGTACTCACTTAAAATCATGCAGATAGTATAGAATTAGCATAGGCAGGACTTGAAAACCTATCTTTTAAACTCCAAGTTAAAATATCTATCCATTTTACTATGTTACATTTAGTAGAAACTTAAATGATTATTAAAATGTTGTTGAACTTCCACGTGAACTACCCATAAAATTTCAATTTTGTTCAAACATCTGGCTGTCTCCCTCCTATTCTGCTCATTCAATCATTCATTCATTTGTGGAACATAAACATTTGTGGAACAAATATAGTTGAAATGAAGAAACTTTCCTTGTGACTTCAGGTGCAATTCTCTAAATCTTCTCCACTTGTTTGAGGAAAGGAAAATGAAGATGAAATATCCATCCTACATAATACTCCAGATGTGGACATAGCAGGGTGCAGTTACACAGAGGATAGAATGTTTTCTGGCTTGTCATTTTTATATAGCCACAGTGACATATGATACCCATGAACAAAAATAAGAAATTTGTTATTTTCATCTTGTTCAACTCATTGTGATTCCATTTGGGGTTTTCTTGGCAGATATTTTAGTGGTTTGTCATTTCCTTCTTCAGTTCCTTTTACAAATGAAGAAACTAAGGCAAACATGATTATGTAACTTTTTCAGGGTCACAGAGTTTGTAAGTTTCTGAAGTCAGATTAAAACTAAGGAAGATGAGTCTTCATGGATAAAAACTCATGCATATCAAATGAATTAAATTCATTTAATACCTTTATGCCTTTTATGCCCTCTCAGTAGAATTCATGAAATGAAGCTAAAAAGAATTCAGTATCACCCAAACCTCAGTCAAAAAACGAATGAATGTCAGGGTGAAGTAATTCCTACTTCCTTGTCTGTTTAGCCTTTCAAAGTTCTAAAAGACCAAAAATATCCATTGAGTCTAGCCCATACATGAAGAGCAATGCTCTCTACCACTTTTTCAGCAACAATTCATCAAATCCATAGACTTATTCAAAAATTTCCATGTAAGAAATCCATTACTTTCAGAAGAAGTCTTTTTCACTTTAGGACAGTTATAATCAAACAAAAAAAAATGTTTCTTTTACTTAGAATCAAAATCTGCCTCTATTCATATACAAAGAAATGTACCTTTTTGTGAGGAATCTAAATTGAAATATTGATAAATTACTTAGAAAAGAGATAGATTTTGTCAAATGAATTTCCTTCTCTAGGCTTCAATTCTTTGATCTATAAAAGGAAAAGGTTGGATTAAGTAATGGCTAAAGAGAACTCCTCCCCTATTGATCTTTTAGGAGTCCATCAAAAAGTTGACTATAATACTTTGCCCATCTATTTCTCAAGAGTTGACAGTTACCCATATGGTCACTAGATATAGATCAATATGTGGCTGGCTCTTCAGTGATTATGAAATTTTCATGAGGAATTTTAATAAAGAGGTCATATTATATCAAATCCTCCTAAATTATCTCTAATTCATTAATACCCTCTTTATAAATATTTAAGGAGAAACAATAAAAGGAGAAATGCCAGAGATCAACTTTCTCCTGTAAATAATATAAGAATCTGAGCTGGAAGTACATTTCAATCCAGGTCATCCAAATCCAGTGTTCTCATCAATATGCCAAGGCTGCATGCCAATTATTTATAGTATAGATCTTGGTGTTGTTTCTTATTACAACCAGCATATTTCCCAAAAATTTCAGGGATTTGCATTTCCTTAGTTATGAGTGATAACTCACCATCAGTTTCTCAAGTAACACCCTCAGCAGAATTATTGATACTAAGACTTCTGACCTCAGATGAAATATAAAATCAAACCAAAAGGAAGAAAAATGATAGCAGATAAAATAGCTAAAAGTTCACAAAAGGCAAAAAAGAAGAAAGAAATCAGTATTGGAACCTATAGCCTTGGATGTCTACACACAAATACCCAAAGCTTAAGTAATAAATGAAAAAGTAGAGATCCTAA
This sequence comes from Myrmecobius fasciatus, assembly GCA_023553655.1. Taxonomy (NCBI): domain Eukaryota; kingdom Metazoa; phylum Chordata; class Mammalia; order Dasyuromorphia; family Myrmecobiidae; genus Myrmecobius; species Myrmecobius fasciatus. The sequence continues at coordinate 12,453 of JAJPUD010027410.1, read as the reverse complement.
CTCAAGGAGAGGTAAACATATGATTTTATAGGTGTCATTGAGGTTGGTGGGATAAAAATTCTGAACGGACTTTGAGACTTGGAGGCTATATATTTCTCTTTTTTTGTTAAAGCTTTTTATTTGCAAAACATATGCATGGGTTATTTTTCAACATTGACCCTTGAAAAGCCTTCTGTTCCAAATTTTTCTCTCCTTCCCCCCACCACCTTTCCTAGATGGCAGGTAGTCTAATGCATGTTAATTATGTTAAAATATTGTAAAAAAATATATGTTAAAATAAAAAAAAATTATGTTAAAATGCTGTACAAGAAAAATCGGATGTACAAGAAAAAAATCTGAAAAGGAAAACAAAATGCAAGCAAACATCAACAGAGAGCATGAAAATGCTATATTGTGGTCCACACTCAAATCCCACAGGCCTCTCCCTGGGTCTATATGACTTTCTTCCTCACTGAACAATTGGAACTGATCTGAAACATCTCATTGTTGAAGAGAACCATGTCCATCAGAATTGATCATCATATAATCTTGTTGTTGCCTTGTATATTGATCTCTTGGTTCTGCTTATTTCACTTAGCATCAGTTCATGCAAGTCTTTCCAGGCCTCTCTGAAATCATCCTGCTGGTCGTTTCTTGAAAAACAAAAATATTCCATGGCATTCATATACCATAATTTATTCAGCCATTCTCCAATTTATGGGCATCCATTCAGTTTCCAGTTTCTAGCCACTACAAAAAAGGCTGCCACAAACATTTTTGCACATGTGATTCCCTTTCCTTCCTTTAAGATCTCTTTGGGATATAGGCCCAATAGAACACTGCTGGGTCAAAGGATATGCACAGTTTGATAACTTTTTGAGCACAGTTCCAAATTGCTCTCCAGAATGGTTGGATCCGTTCACAGTTCCACCAACAATGTATCAATGTCCCAGTTTTCCCACATCCCCTCCAACATTGGTCATTACCTTTTCCTGTCATTTTAGCCAATCTGACAGGTGTATAGTGGTATTTCAGAGTTGTCTTAATTTGCATTTCTCTGATCAATAGTGGTTTGGAGTACCTTTTCATATGACTAGAAATAATTTTAATTTCTTCATCTGAAAATTTAAGAGTTCTGATAAAGGCCTCATTTCTAAAATATATAGAGAATTGACTCAAATTTATAAAAATTCAAGCCACTCTCCAATCGATAAATGGTCAAAGGATATGAACAGATATTTTTCAGATGATAGAGGACCTCAATTAATTGGGCATCTCCTGGAGCTCTCCCTATGCCAAATCAGAGTAAATAACTTCTTGACCTGATGTAGTAATAATTCCTCCAAAAGATGGAAGAATCAACTAACCAAAGGTAAAATTAGGCCTTCATTGGATTAGACAATAATGCAATCACAAAGATTAGATAGTGTTTGGATGGTCAGATGCAAGGAACAATTCTTAATGGTTCAATATAAATATGGCAGAAAGTCTCTAGTGGAATGCTCCAGAGAACTGTGCTTGGTTCTATGCTATTTATCATTTTAGCAATGATTTGGACAAAGGCATAAATGGCATGGTCATCATATTTGTAGATAAAACAATACTTATGACAGAGTTGGGTTTTTCTTACTGATTTCTTTCTTCTTTTCAATCCCTTGGGAACTGCTAGTTTCATCTGATATCATTTTTCCTTCTTTTTGGCTACTTTCTATGTCCTTTGAGATCAGAAGTCCAAGCATTGAAATAAATCTAATTATATCCAATTCAGTAAAGATCAATGCAAAGTATTGCCTTTGTAAACAAACAACATCAATTTCACATGTGTAAGATGGGAAGGTGTAAAGAGATAGCATGTGTTCTGAACAAAGAATTAATGTTTTTGGTGGATTGTAAGTTTAATGAATCATTACAAAACTGAGCACAATCTTGGGCTAGATTAAGAATATTGCTTCCAAGAATGGGAAGATGATCATTATTCTCACTAAACCTTATCTGAAGAATTGTTTAGTTCTTGGCACTAGAGATTTTAAAACCATATTGATACCCTGGAAAGTGCCTACAGGAAGGCAATTAGGGTGATGAAGGGCTTTGAGTTCATATAATATGAAGATTGATTGAATGAACTGGTTATGTTTAGCATGGAGAAGAGAACACTTGAAGGAAACCTGATTGTTGTCTTGAAGTGTTTGAAGAGAGAGAAGGACAGATGTAGAAAATGGATTAAATCTATTCTGTTTGGCCCCCAAGGGAAAAGTAGGTAGATGTGGAAGTTATGGGGATGCTAGATTGGAGATAGGAGATGTAGGATCTAGAACCCAAGTGACAAGGTTACTTAATAATAAAGACATAAACTTGGAAGCTAAGTGGTGCAATAGATAAGAATGCTAGATGTGAATTTAAATCCAGCTTCTAAAGCTTCTACCCATGTGAACTCAGGCTAATCATTTAACCTATGTCTGCTTCAGTTTTCTCTTCTATAAATTGGAATGATAACAGCATCTCATTGTTTGGGTTGGTGTGAAAATAAAAACAGATCATATTTGTAAATCACTTTGAAATATTAAATTCTATGTAAACGCTTGCTTCAATGTTATTATTATCTTACAGTGACTGAGTAGAGAGGAGCCAAATAGACGTAGAAACAATGATTCTATAATCAACTGATTGGATATGAATGTAACAAGAGAGGGAAAGGTCAAGGATAATGCCAAGGTTGTGAACTTGGATGATTGGAAAGATTGTATGTTTTAAAAAGAGGTGCCCTGTTATTTTCAACAATGAGGTGGCTCAGGGTAATTCCCATAGACTTGTGATGGAGAAAGCCATTAGTATCTAAGGAGAGGATTGCCAAGACTGAATGTGGATCACAACTTAGTATTTTCACCTTTTTTGTTGTAATTATTACTTTGTTTGCTTTTTGCCCCTCGTTTTTCCTTTTTGATCTGATTTTTCTTGTATAGCATAATAAATGTGGAAATGTATTTGGAATAATTGCACATGTTTAATCTCTATTGGATTATTTGCTGTCTAGGAGAGGGGCGAGATGGAAAGGAAAGGAGAAAAATTTGCAATACAAGGTTTTACAAAGGTAAATGTTGAAAACTATCTTTGCATGTATTTTGAAAAATAAAAGGCTCATTTTTTGAGGGAAAGAAAAGAGAAGAGAGGGGAGAAAGAGAAATAGAGAAGGAGAGGAAGAGAGAGAGAGAGGGAGAGACAAGGAGAGAGAGAAAGAGAGAGAGAAATCCCTTGAAACAAGGTGTAGTTAAGAGTTAGTAGTATGGTATGGCTTTTGAGAACACACAGTCACTGCCTTAGATATTCTGATTATGTTGTAGTAGTGATTGCCTTTGTATATGTTTTAAAATACATAACCACTAAAGTCTGTTCTAACTGTGAAATTTAGTGATTATGTGATAAGCACTAGACAGCTGAGCATGTGAACCATATCGTTTCTAGTTTTTTGCTATTACCAAGAGTGTTGTTAGAAATATTTTTGGTATCAGAGTTGTACTGGAGCTATCTAGAATGGGCTAGTGAGAGATAATTGTTAAATTTTCAGTGTGCAAATTTACACCTTAGAAATCAGCATATGTTATAAATTATCTTGATTTATAATATTATTGATTGTTTAGACTTAGTAAGTGATGAAGAAAATGTTAACAATGCAGATTAAACTGAAAAGTGTACAGTATGCAGTTGTTAAATATTTTCAGCACATTTCTACTTTTACTGGACCTTAGTTTCTGTCTCCTTCCTTGGAGAATATATCTAATAGTCTCATTGCCTGCGGTAAGATTGTGGGGAGTTTAGTAATTTTTCTTGCATAATTTCAGTAACGTTCAAAATAGCTGGACCAATTTACTACTTCACCAACACTCTATCAATGAGTCTCTCTTTCTATGGTACCCAATGTTCACTTATCCCACATTTTTTTCATCTTTGCCACATTGTATGGTATAATGCAAAATTGCAGAAAAAGTTCAATTTGCATTTGTTTTTCCATTCATGATTTGAAACATGTTTTCATGTAATCATATACCATTTAAAAATTTTTGAAGCCATTCAGATCCTTTGACCTTTTGTGAATTGGGAAATAACTTAATGTTTTATATAATTGATTCCACTCCTTATATATTTTGGATATCATATTTTTCTCAATGGCAACTAAGTTCTTGGATAAAAAAAGAAATATTTCCATAAGGAATATAGTATTCAAAGGAATGGCCTAGTTCTAATGTGGGAAGTGGAGAGATAGTGACCCCTCATTCTCTGCCATCTATGGCCCTGACACAGAGTTAAACTGGGAAAGTCACTATGTAGGAGCCATAGGATTTAAAGCTTAAAAAGATCTTAGAAATTATATAGTCATAGGGACATAGAGATTAGAGTAGGAAGATAATTTAGGGAACCCTTAGTTTTTTGTGTCCCCTTTTTCACTGAGAAATTTTTATACCTGGGTATATAGGTATATAAAATAGGTATACAAATCGAAAACTTAGCGATAACAAATCATAATTTAATGATTCCCACATTTGGTTATGTTACCCTAGGGTCATGACCCAGAGTGTAAGAAATTTTGCCTTACTCTACTCTCTTATAAATGAGGTAAACTGAGACCAATAAAGAAGTGATTTCTCAAAGGTCACATTAGTAGCAGACATCAGATTCAAGATTCAAAGTCAATTCCATTGATTCCAAAGGCATTCTACTTTCTGCTCTACCATTGGGATCTAACAAGTCTCATTCAGGAACTCAACATTTTTTTGTAAATATTGGTTTATGTATGCTTCTACAAATCATAAGATTGTAAGGAAAAAGAATGTTAACAATGAAGAATAAATAAAGTTGACTCAAAAAGATTATTAGACGAAGAGTGCATTCTGATCTACTTTTTCCCCCTGAAATACTGAGTGCCCTAAGTTAGAGAATCCTCCCTAAAATTTCAGGAGGACTATCTGTGTCCTATCTGTGGCAGAGCATTGCAAGCTCTTATTGGTGTGATCAGCCACAGTCAGACACACTAGCTTGATTCTAACATCCCTAAAAGATGACACTTTCTTCTTTAAGTCTTCTCCCCAAATTCCTACATCAGAAATACTGAAGGTTCTTCACCATCCTGTCTCCCTCCTTTAGACACTCTGCAGGCTGCCATATCTTTCTTTTTTTATTAAAGCTTTTTATTTGTATAACATATGTATGGGTAGTTCCCCAGCATTGATATTTACAAAGCTTTCCATCACAAATTTTACCTCCAGTCCCCTCCCCTCCTCTAGATGGCAGGAAGTCCACTACATGTTAATAATGTTGAAATACTTGACAAGTTGTGCAAGAAAAATCCTATCTACAAGAAAAAAAGAAAATCAGAGAAAGGTAGCACAATGCAAGCAAACCTCAATAGAGAGCATGAAAATATTATGCTGTGGTCCATATTTCATATCCCTCTTTCTGGGTGTATATGGTCTTCTTCAGTGAACAATTGGAACTGGTTTGAGACAATTCTTTGTTGCAGAGAGCCATGTCCATCAGAATTGATCATCATGTAATATTGTTGTTGCTGTGTATAATGATCTCTTGGTTCTGCTTGTTTCACTCAGCATCAGTTCATGCAAGTCTCTCCAGGCCTCTCTGAAATCGTCCTGCTGGTCATTTCTTACAGAGCAATAATATTCCATAACATTCATATACCATAATTTATTCAGCCACTCTCCAATTGATGGGCATCCATTCAGTTTCCAGTTTCTAGCCACTACAAAAAGGGCTGCCACAAACATTCTTGCACATGTGAGTCCCTTTCCCTCCTCTAAGATCTCTTTGTGATATAAGCCCAATAGAAACACTGCTGGGTAAAAGGGTATGCACACTTTGATAACTTGTTCAGCATAGCTTGAAATTGCTCTCCAGAATGGTTGGATCCGTTCACAGTTCCACCAACAATGTATCAGTGTCCCAGTTTTCCCACATCCCCTCCAACATTCATCATTATCTTTTCTTGCAATTTTAGTCAATCTGACAGGCATGTAGTGGTACCTCAGAGTTGTATTAATTTGCATTTCTCTGATCAATAGTGATTTGAAGCAACTTTTCATATGACTAGAGATGGTTTTAATTTCATCATCTGAAAATTGTCTGTTCATATCCCTTGACCACTTATATATTGAAGAGTGGCTTGAATTTTTATATGTATGAAACAATTCTCTACATAGTTTAGAAATGATTCCTTTATCAAAACCATTAAATGTAAAGATGATTTCCCAATTTGATGCTTCCCTCTTAATCTTGTCTGCATTAGTTTTATTTGTACAGAAACTTTTTAACTTAATATAATCAAAATTATCTATCTGGTGTTCAATTAGGAGTTCCAGATCTTCTTTGGACATAAATTTATTCCATCTCCACAGGTCTGAGAGGTAAACTATACTACATTCCTCTAATTTGCTTAAAATATCACCTTTTATATCTAGATCATGAACCGATTTAGATCTTATCTTGGTATGTGATGTTAGTTGTGGGTCAAGCCCTAATTTCTTTCACACTAGTTTCCAATTTTCCCAGCAGGTTTTGCCAAATAGCGAATACTTATCCCAAAAGCTGGGGTCTTTGGGTTTATCAAACACCAAATTGATAAAGTTATTGCCTAGATTGTCCTGATAACCTATCCCTATGCCACTGATCAACTGCTCTATTTCTTAGCCAGTACCAAATGGTTTTGATGACCGCTGCTTTATAATATAGTTTTAGATCCGGTACAGCAAGGCCACCTTCATCTGTCTTTTTTTTTTTCATTAATCCCCTTGAAATCCTTGACCTTTTGTTCTTCCAAATGAACTTTGCTACTATTTTTTCTAGATCTGTAAAATAATTTCTTGGGAGTTTCATTGTTATGGCACTAAATAAGTAGATTAATTTGGGTAAAAAAAAATAAAAAAAAAATACTAGTTTGGGTAGTATTGTCATTTTTATTACATTTGCTCTGCCTACCCAAGGAAATCAACATTTTTTCAACAGGGAATAGCCAAACTCTTAGGGGTTGCCTTCCCTCAAGAAATATATATCCTGTTGAAGAGGTAACAACAGCACATATATAAATAAATGCAAAGTACATGCAAAATAAATACAATGTGATCTGGACAAGGAACGCCCTAGTAGTTGGAGGTGTGTAGGGGTACCAGGGTGAATTGCATTAAGAAGTTATATTTGAGCTAAGCCTTAAAGGAAACTAGGGTTTCTAAGCATCAGATTAAAAGGGGGAGAGATTGAATGCCATGTGCAAGAAATACCTACTAAATCAAGTTGGTTTAAGCAGAGAGCAACGAGAGAATTTAGGTAAAATATGGCTGGAAAGAGCGGGTGAATCCAGGGCTTCAGTTGCTAAGTTTAGAAAGATCATGGATTTTAAAGCTGAAAGTGACCTGAAAAGTCATCTAATCCACCATTTTACTGTGGAGTTGGAAAAGTCAAATAAAGTTACTTATCCGAGATTATAATGGAAGAAAGTGACAAAGCTAGAATTTTAATGTGGATCCTCTGACCCCAGATATAGGGATTTTTCCTTGCACTATTTCAATTCATAATGACTTCTTATAGTCAGTAAGTTATAGGTATCCAGATATCTTGTATCCCCCAATAAAAAACAAACAATTTCATGATGTAACAAATAATGTTTGAACGGGGTTTCCACTTCAACTCCATAATATGAATACCCTAGATCTAGAAACTAATTTAAATAAAGGGGTTTAGCATAATATGACTGATACAACATTAAACCAAAAACCCAAAGTAACAAAGGATAAGCAAAGTTGCTTAAATTCATGAGTATTTTATGGAAGAACAATAAACTAGGTAAAAATAATACATCCCTTCTAGAGAAATAATTCTGATTATATGAAGAAAGGAGCTCAGAAAAAAGAATACTGCAAGGAAGGACAATGACATTGCTCTAAACTCTAATGATCAAAGTGGGACTTGAAGGTGGGAACAGCTCCCTAGATATAAAGAATAAGCCAAACTCATTAATAATCATATGCTCTAGGCCAACACTGACCTATAAAGAGTTAGGACTATAGAATGCTGATTTCATTCATTTCCCTATCCTTGTAACTATGGGGTTTGGGGGAGAGTGGTAGTCAGAAAAAAACGTACTATGGGATTGTCAGTACTATTCTGAAAGCATCAGCAATACTGAAATAGTGATGACTCATTCTCATTCTCCTAGACTATATCTAGAGTACTGGATTCATTGTCTAATGAAATATTGTGTCCATGTCACAACAAATATTGAGAGGCTGGAGAACACCCAAAGTTATTGTTGTATGTTCTTGAAAAAGACCAATGACATCTGTGGATGATGTCTTGACCTTCACATGAGATGGATTTAAATGAGACCAAGATGTACAAACCAACAAACATGGGGAAGGATCTCAATTTCATCTCATATCAGTATCACTTGAAAGAAGTGATCCAGGATGCTTAGCTTGAAAAAGAAACTGAATATGATAGCTGGCTTTAAATATTTAAAAATCTAGATCTCAGTTTCCTGTCAAAATGGCTGCCCAAACACAAGGTCAACTACCCAGCTCCCATGTACTTCCATCAGCAAAACTCTCAATTCATAAAATACTGAGTAATGATCAATAAAAACAATGACAAACTATAATAAATTGCTTCTTCTCTCCTAGAACTTCATAAAAAAATCAACCAGAAGCCTACAAACAAAAGAAAAGGGGGTCCATTATTCATTCAATAAGTATTTATTAAGTGCTTTCTATGTTCTAGGAACAGTTAGATGATGTAGTAGATAGAGAACAAGACTGGTAATCAGAAAGAATTGAATTCAAATCTGTCCTCAGACACATACTGTTGTGTGGTCCCAGGCAAGTCATCTCACCTTGTTTGCCTTGATCTCCTCATCTGTAAAATTAGTTGGAGATATAAATGGCAAACATGAAGTGTCAGACCCAACTGCACAGCATGTGTCAGGCACTGGACAATATGTTGGGATTCAAAGAAAGGCAAAAGACAATCTCTGCCCTCCAAAAACTCAAGTGTAATGGAGGAGGTAACAGAAGACATAGGAAATTATTAACAGAGGAAAAGCACTAGAATTGAGGTATAGGGACCCATCAGAAAAGCCATTATGATTGCAGTTTAGCTTCTTAGATTGGCCAAAAGAAAGTTAAGTGAGACCTGAAAGTCTCTGTGTCTGGATACAGCAAAAGTGAAGAGATTCCCTAGGAAAAAACCAAATGTGATCAAAAGGTCTTATATTGGGAACCTCAGGTTTCTGGAAAAATCAGGGAAAAGCAATTAGCATAGTGCAGGAGAACTGGAACAAAGATAGACTAGCCCCAAGTGCTCTGGGCAAACCTCAACACGGTCTAAAAACACCAGAAAAGGTCCTGAAAATTCAGTTCCCCTTACCTCAAAGATCCAATGAAGCCTGATTTTGAGAAGTAGAGGTCACAATAAAAAATCAGGAGTCCCAAAGTTGACCACACAATGAAAAAGCACAATAAGGAGAAAATCTCTGCCCAGGTACAAAGCCCCAACTCAGGAACTAAAGTTGGAGAGAAGAATAAATGAATGAAAACATTGACCAATATCAAAATTATTAAAAATTTTCTCTCTGGGTGCAGATGGCTCTGTCCATCACAAGTCTATTGGAATTGGCCTGAATCACCTTATTATTTAAAAGAGCCACAGCCATCAGAATAGATCATCACATATTCTTGCTGTTGCTGGGTACAATGTTCTCTTGGTTAGACTCACTTCACTTAGCATAGATTCAGCTAAATCTCTTCAGACTTTTCTGAAATCAGCCTGCTTATCGTTTCTTTCTTTCTTTTTTTTTTTGTTTTTTTGCTGAGGCAATTGGGGTTAAGTGACTTGCCTAGGGTCACACAGCTAGAGAATGTTGAGTGTCTGAGACCAGACTTGAACTCAGGTCTTCCTGATTTCAGGGCTGGTGCTCTATCCACTGCTCCACCTAGCTGCCCCACTTATTGTTTCTTATAGAATAATAATATTCCATAACATTCATATACCATAATCTATTCATCCTCTCTCCAACTGAGGGGTATCTGCTCAATTAAGGAATAATAATGTTAGCAAAAACTTGTCTGTTTTGTTAGAACCAGAGGGCAAAGAAATAATCTACTAATTATCCCCTGAAAGGAATTCTAAAAGATTCAGAAATATCAGACAAAATTCAGAGTTCACACATCAATGAAAAAGTACTGTAAGCATCCAAAAAAGCAGTTCAAATATCTCAGAACTATAATTAGATTCACACAAGATGTATAAACTTCTACTAGAAACCAGAGATCAGAGAATACAACATTTCAAAAGGCAAAACATATAGGTTTATAGCTAAGAATAACTAACCCTGAAAACCCTGAAAAATTGAGTATGATTTAACATGGTGGGAAAATAGGTCTTTCCCAGAATAGAATATTTCTAATTTTAAAAAAGATCAGAGTTGAGTGGAAACTTCAAACATGAACACATGCAGAAAATCCTAGAAAGGTAAATGTATTTAAGAAATTGGAAAAAGCTGTATGATGTAGTGCTAACATTCTAATTGGGGAAAAACATGTGTCCCTAAAGAACCCTACCAAAAAAATTTAAAGGTTATTGAAGTAGTAAAATAAAGAAAAACAGGAATGGGACTGGATATATTCTGCTCTGGGGTTGAAAAGAGGAAAGAGATGGGAATTTAGAAGGAATACACTGAAGTAGAATGGAGGAAGAGATATGGAAGTTGTTTTTTCTTATAGTTATGGTGCTTATGAAGGACATATAAACATGAAATAAGGGGTGGGCATGGAGGAAGCATCCAGTGAACTTCACTCTTATCTAAAATGAGCAAAGAAGGGTTGAAAACACACAGTGTGGTGTAGAAACACATCAAACTCTGTAAGAAAATATGTAAGGTTGGGGGTGAGAAATGAGCAATATTATAATAAATCACACAGGGGGAAAACAGAATAATCACAAGTATAACACATTTATATATTGTTAAGGAAGATTTAAATGGGAAAAAACAAAAGAAGCAAAATACACGCGGGTGCCTTTGGATTGTGTCTCAGATCATCTGAACAAATTGTGCTTTAAGAATATAATGGAATATTGTGTCAAAAGAAATAACAAAACAGAAAATTTTATTTTATTTTTTATAATAATAGTTTTTTTCAAGATACATGCAAAGAGTTTTCAAAATTCACCCTCACAAAACTTTGTGTTCAATTTTTTCTTTCTTCCTTCCCACCTCCCACCTCCCCTAGACAGCAAGTAATCCAATATAGGTTAAACATGTGATATTCTTCTAAATATATTTCCACATTTATCATGCTGAGCAAGAAAAATCAGTTTAAAAGGGGAAAAATACGAGAAAGCAAAAATAAAACAAGCAAGCAAACAACAACAATAAAGAAGAAAATACTATTTTGTGATCCACATTCAGCCTCCATAGTTCTCTCTCTGTAAGAAGAAGGCTCTTTCTATCACAAGTAAAAAAGAAAATTTTAGAGAATTCTTTGTAGCATTAACTGATAGTGAAGTGAGAAAAATCAGAAAAACAACTGACATGATGGTAACATTGTAAGAAAAACAACTTTGAAATAAATAAGAATTCTGATCAATGGAATAGCAAAGTATATCTTCAAAAGACTTATCAAAGCACATTACTTACCTCCTTATAGAAAGGTAATGGACTGAAAATGAAGGAAAAATATATTTTTAAAAATATATTTTTTGGACAAAGCCTCTATGGATTAATTCCCCTTGACTATGCTTATTTGTTTAATTTTTTTTCTCTTTATCTTCATTGGTGAAGAAAGGAGAATTTGTTTTTAAATACTACTATGGTAATTTTTTAAAATATTGATTGATTTGGAGAAATGAGGAAAGGAGAAAGTTCAAACTAGAACTTCTCTTGTGATTTTAATGATGCTCAAGTAAAAGTATGACTACAGAAACTTAGAATAATTGAAGGATAGATGGATAAATAAAAGCTCATGGGAAAGACTGTATGGTTTTTGTTGGACTGCAGTCTCCATGGGAGTCAGCAGTACAATATGACAACCAAGAGCTAAACAAAGTTTTAAATTAGAAGGCAAGTGTCCAGAAAAGAGATTGAAAAGCACACTGTCCTGGGGAGGAGCCAAGATGGCAGAGTGAAAAGGTGACTCTCTGCCTGTCCTCCGATCTTCTCTCAAATCAACAATAAAATAAGCCTCTGAACTGATCTTCAAGTCAATGAACTCAGAAATATTTGGACAATGCTCTCTGGATAACTTCATATCAGGTTAGGACTCAGACAGAGAGATAAATGGACGACTTCTGTGTAGGCCAGAAGTGAGGGTGGGACTCAGCTCAGCTCATCGTGGCAGAAATTCCAAACTCCAAACTCCAAATTCCAAACACCTGAAGTTTATCTGAGGCACTCAGGACACTCTGCCCTGATTGGGGGCAGGT